>MU730286.1:7476-40273 GCA_026770625.1 Nicotiana glauca
TTGTTGAATTAAGTGTCATGCGATTACAATCTGGATTTTTTATGAACTAGACTCATGTTAAGGCCCAATTTCGAATTGATTCCATGCCAAGCTGCGTCAAGGACTTGTGGCTAATCAGTCCGAAGTCCATTGGGTTTAATGCCAAGGCCCAATGACTTGAATTAAATTAATGCTGTTTTGTTTAGATAGAATAAGGATAACTACTTAGGCTCTTTTCTTTTATTTGTTTAGAGGCAATTAAATAGAAAACTTTAGTTTGCTTTAGGACTGGCCTTTAAATAATAAATGAGACGAGCTTCGCCAAATAAATTACAAATTGCGGGGCCCTCAATAATTGCTATATAAAAGTATTTGGAATATGGGAGGATCGTTTAGCGAAATTCACGGTTCTTCTCAAAGATAATAAACGCGTAGTTGCTTTAGGCGCGTTATTTTAATAATGTTACTTTCCCAAATACGGGTGCACATTTATATGACCAAAATCCAAATCTCAACGAAGTCGAAATGTGTCAAAAGTCACTGGTGCACTGGTGCGACGTGGTTCGAGATACATTTTCACGACGTTGTAATTCTTATTAAAAATAAATATATAATAGAAGCGGGCTACTAATAAAAGGCACATAATTTAGAACATATTTTGAAATCAGATAAAATCAAATACAACAGTTGAGCGACCGTGCTAGAACCACGGAATTCGGAAATGCCTAACACCTTCTCCCGGGTTAACAGAATTCCTTATTCGGATTTCTGGTTCGCAGACTGTTAACAGAGTCATAATTTCTCGGTTCGGGATTCAACCGGTGACTTGGTACACCATTAATCTCCCAAGTGGTGACTCTAAATTTTAATAATAAATTCCGTTCCGATTGTCCTTTAATTGAAAAAACTCCTTTACGCCCTTGCGGGTGCAGGTGAAAGAAGGTGTGACAATATTTATTTGCTTAATAGTAAGGATAAAGCAATTGAATCATTTAAGAAATACAAGAAGGAAGTGGAGAATTAATTGAATAAAAAGATTAAAATATTTAGAAGTGATAGAGGTGAAGAATATGAATCTCCGTTTGCAGAAATATATTCGGAATATGGTATTATCCATCAAACTACTTCCCCTACACACATCAAACCAATGGAATTATGGAAAGGAAAAACCAGACATTAAAGAAAATAATGAATCCTTTATTAATAAGTTATGGATTACCGCAGAGTTTGTGAGGAGAAGCTATCCTTATAGCTAACCGAATACTCAATAGAGTACCTCACAACAAAATGCAATCTCTTCCGTCAAACTTTAGATAAGAGAATTTAGCTACTCATAAATACTACAACAATCAACATAATGTTTAAAGACATTAAACTACAAAATAAAGAGATAAAGGAAGGAAAAACTAGTTTGATTCTCTGCTCTACGGTGCTTTGCAGCCTTTTTCTTCTCCAAAATCATGTCCAACCCTAGAATAACTCATTTGGGGAGTACTTATGTCAATTCCCTGGTCCAAATCCCAGTTGGGGTCTTTTAACCCGGGACTTTTAATTATCGTGCTATAAACCTCGCGAAGCCTGGTCTATAGCACGGTTGACACCTCACGCAGTTTGATCTATAGCTCGGTCAGCTTAGCTATAGACCTCGCAAAGCATGGTCTAAACACGGTCAACCTGGCTATAGACCTCGCAAAGCCTGGTCTGTAGCACGGTTTGGAAAATTGATGCTTTTGTGCTATTTTCTTGAATTTTCGGTCCTCTTTTGGTGAAACTTTCATTTGACATTTTCTTCAGATGTTCCTACACATAAAACAACACAATTTAGCTCAAATGTCGCACAATAACGCATTAGACAAATAAACTATGGGGCAAGTAATGTGATAAAAATATAGCATTTTGGCCTCACATTACCACCCCACACTTAAACGTTGCTCGTCCTGGGGTCAACCACTAATTCCTAGAGCATTTTTATTGTCTTTTAGTACATCTGAAGCACACCATACCTATGACTATAGTTGATAGCAACAATTGAAATTTAGCATATGCCTTCAAACTTCCCTTCACTTTATGCCATACTTCAAATCTTTATTCAACAAAAAGATAACATGTTTTTAACAATCCTAACCTCACAAAGCGACTTATTATCACAATTTATTCATGATTTTGATACTTACATCATATAAAAATCTAATAACGTCATCTATCCCTTGCGAAATCACGCACCCTTATAACAAGAACACGAGAGTAAGTTGAATCCACACATTCGAATTAAATTCTCAAACATATATTAAGAATTCTCATATATTAAAGAAATTACTCACTCTGACAAGGAAGTCACATGCATTCACAAAGTACCATAAGCTTTTCCATTATATAAACCTATACTAATATAAGCTTGCTCGGTCTAAAATCACTTAAAATTTTTTATGGTTGTAATGTTGGCTTAAGGACGGGTAGAATAAATTTAGGAATAGTGACTAACCCTCCTAATACTTTCATGTCACATAATTAACGTTAAGCGTATTTTCTTAAACCCAACTGCATTTTCACAAACAATATTATCCCCAAAGTATTTTCTCTTTCTTTAAGCACTATTTTAATTCACACACACTAGCAAGAACAAGATTACTATTTTTTTAATAGTTTTTGCTAGTGGTGTATATTTTATTTTACAAAACAAGTGCACCCTTCTTTCTGTCATTGGTTCCACTCAAAAGCCAACCACACTTAGTCCTTACTTTTTCTAGCGCTCACTTCATAATTAAAATGCTTTACAAGGTACAAGGATCAAAATAATAAAAATTAAAAATAAATGGGTATAGGCTTGTAATGTGGTTGCCAAATAAAAATCTCTAGGCTCAAAATGGTTGGCTAGGGATAAATTTTATTTGTGTTAGACATTAAGTTCAAAAAGATCAAAGAAAGCCTAAAATCATTTTTCAAACCGAGCAAAACCTAAAATTTTACTTTGACTCACATGCCGGGCAAGTTCTAGACTCTAATGCAATAACACGGACTATAGAACTTCTCACCACATATGGCATATGACTCACCAAGAACAGTTCCATTTCTATTCTCAAATAATTGCAAGTATTCATAGAGCCATAAAATATTAAGCATCAAGCCCAAAGTGACACAAGCCAAGAAAACGAGATATAGGCATCACTAAATATGTTATTACTCAACAAGGCATAATAAATATTTTCAAACCATAGGGAAGGTACTACACATGCTAGAGCCTCAATATGCTACTATCAAACTAGTCAAAGATGCCTAGAAATTCCCATTTTTTTTCATTCTTTTATTTCCTAAATTTTATTCTAATATAAAGACAAAAAAAAAAACTACAACTTGGTTCAACTACATCCCGTAGAAAAGAACCGAGGTACAAAGAAAAATCACGAGGGATTATTACTACCTAAAATAATAAAATGACATATTATTTTTTTTGGATCTTTCTGTTTTTCATTTTTTTTGTTAGACTTTAGTCCCTCGACAAAATAACCTAGAAGATCCATCGTTGGGAACAGTTCAATCATTTCATTTTTTCTTTTGTTTAAGAGGTTAACTACCAAAGCGATCTTAAAAACTAAAGACTAAAGTTAGAGTACTAAACTAATTTATTATTTTATGCTAATATAGAAAAGAAGAAGCTAAAAAAATAAAACAAGAAATAATTAGTTTATCTAATATTTACACAGAGAATATATAACCTCCCACCCTAGAGTTAATTCATGCAATGTCCTCAGTGCAAATATAGATCCATAAAAAATACAAGTAAGGTGGTTGGAAACCCCCCCGATCAGAATCATCATTGCCTTCATCTTCGAAGAGCCCATATGCAGCTGTCCACTCTTGATCCTCTACTCCCTCATCAACATCATCCTCATCCTCCTCTTAGATGTATTGAATCAGTTCAAAATATGATATTGCGACTCCATACTTAAGAGTTCATCACATGATGTTTAATAATGTTGAGGCTACTCAAACTTCACCTCTGTATTTTAGCATGAGAGTAAAGAAATAACACAATGATGTCTACTACACTTGCGATACATATAGCTACCACTGAGCCACCCACACTTAAAATTTAAGTGGTGTGAGGCGACATAGCACCAGTATTACAATCCCGGGGACTAAAACTCCAATGGGAACAAAGAATACCTTTGAGGGATTTTGTCAAACACTTAGCGTACACTAGTGCCATGAAAGTGCTTGTAGGAATAAGGGATCGCCTCACCCTCTCAAATCAGCTTGGGAATTTCGTTCTACAACCTTTTAAACAATAACAATACCATTTCTATAGGGTTAGTACAAACAAGTACATTGTTACTTTGTTACTATGAAGAACATATCTAAAAGAAGTCCACATTCATTACTACACCCAATTTCAAATTGACAAAGGAAAGAGTTAGAAATATACCTTATATGCTTAGGAGGAGGGCTTTCTCTTCAATTGATATTTCTAGTGAGTGAGTGAATGGATGAATGAATATCTTTAATGGAGTTTGTCTGTGAAGGGAAGGGGAAAAATCGGACTACAATGTTATGTTTTAACTAAGGTGGATGAGTGTTTATGTGGCGTTTTAATAGAAATAAGTTAGAAGAAAACAAAATAAAAAAATAGAATATACGTTGTTGAACCTTACTTAGCGCCGCGAGGTATGCTGCCAGGTCCTTTATGCATTAGGTTGGGCACCACAAGGTATACAACGATGTTTATAGCATACTCGTATGATTTTTATTTCGTTTTGTGGACGACTCCAAGAGTTATGACCTCCCAGCCTGCTCCAATACCTATTCAAACACCAGGACTTAACTAAAAACTTGTTAGTGCCTAAAAACAAAAACAAAATTCTAGTTGAGATAAACTAAATTATGAATTGTTTTGCCTCCCAACGAACGCCTTAGTTAACGTCACGACATGAAGCGAATCAACTTTACAACTTTTCTCTCCACTTGGAAGATATTTATTGGGCACCTAACTTAGAATCAAGTTTGTGACCACGAGCGAAGGGAAAGGGGGGAGGGAGGTGGTAAGTAGATGATCAAGCCAAATATCATTTTCTTCGTTTTGAATATTTGTGGTCTCTTTTGAGGGATGTTATTTTGCATTCGTGAATATGAAAATTGTAGGATGTATGACTTTTGTCTTTATTATTTGTACCTCCATATGGATTCACAAGGATCAATTCCCATATGACCATAAAATTTAAAGTTGAAAAATGATTAAAATATGAAATCAAGCCTTCAAATTGCCACTTTTTCTGCATTTTGACATCCGTTTTCCCCCCTGAGCTAGAGTAATTTTCAACCATCTTTTCAACTACATTGGTTGATTCTAATTTCATATTTTTCTTGGCATCACCAACAAGCATGGAGTCGATTGGCAGATGTTCACTTCTCGATTCCTCGAATTTAGACTTTTCTTGCATACTCTCAAGTTAGTAGGCATAGTGAGCGTCTACCATTCTTTTCATTTGATCTTTCAAAGTGAGGATATTCTCATTATTTAGAGTTAATACTTGTTTCAAGTCCTCGAGTGTCAAGTTGTGCTTCTCCTCATTTTCAAGAATGTCCTCCAACATGAGCATCATCCTCTCATTTTAAGCATTTGAGAGTTCTTCTTGGTTTTGATCAAGTGCCAAAGAAGGATTTTCGGCTTCAACTCCCAAGAAAGGTTCTTGGATATCATCCACTTTCGAGGCTTTTTGGACCTCTAAAGCTTCAAGTATTTCTCCCATTTATAAGTTCAACCTTTCAAGTACCAAATCATCTTGGAGACTATTTTTCAAAAGCTCCTCCAAGGCCTTTTGCTCTTTGTTTCCTCCTTCAAGTATGCATTCCGCCATGAGTTTGAACTCTCCATTTTGACCATGCTCAATTTAATCCATTTTCATATCCCTATAATTATCATCACAAAAATTAAAATCATCATAGCGGGGGTTCGGGGAAGGGAAGGACAAATAAGCAGAATTAGTCCAATGACCATTTTGACTACCATACTTATCACAGATACTCCACTCATGGGTTTGATATTGTGCGCACAATCCTCCCCTAGGAGAATTTAAATAATTGTGCCACGAGTATTGTTCTCCACAATAAAGACAAGGGTCATCAAAATATGAACAACTACCATTTGACAAATTTTTATCATATGATGCCATTTTCTCAAAAACTAAGAAAATCAACAAGCAAACAATTAAGAAGATAAACAAAGACAAGAAAATAATTACACAAATATTCACAAGTTTGGGCCAAAGCATGTAATTATAGAAATATTCACAAACATTAATATAATGAATTTAAAATGAAGAAAATTGACTAAACTAAGTGTTTGACCAAAAACTGCTGAGCCTTTTAGTTAAACCAATTAATGAAGAGATAAAGGATGAATCTTAGTCTGAAATAATAAATTCTAGATCAAATATTGTGAGAAGTTGGTAATTTGAACAACATTTGACAGTGTTAAACAACACGTTTGTATTCAATGAATGCTAATAACTATGATAACACAAATATGTAAAAAATGGAGATAATGGCAATAAATGTAATAAAAAAGAATCTACCACCTAAATATGACTTGGATGGATCTTTCCCCTGACAGCAACTTGAAAAGAAGAGAAGAGAAGGTGGTTATGGAATCTTTGAATTTAGTGAACAAAGATCAAGTAAAGTGCATTGGAATAAGATAATCAATGAAAGATAACTTTTGTATATTTTCTCAAGTCAACCTTTTACAATATATTTTTCTCAGAAAAAGAAGATCTCCCTCTTATTCTATCTCTTCCTATTTATAGGGGTATTTCCAAGAAACACTAATAAATAAAAATAAGGAATATCCAAAGGAATATTTTTTGTACTCATTCCTAAGTCTATCATATCGTTACTCCTGTAACCTAGCTGTCCGTCCTCGACTGCGCTCCCCTTGATTAGGGGTTTCCACTATTACGCCATGGTCGACCCCATCCTCGATCCTGTATCTAGCTATTACCAAGTCACTAAATTTAGACCAATACAGTTAGTCCCTCCGCTTGTTGAAGCTGTTGTCTTGCATGTCCTTGATAAGCAGACCCGGTTCGCGTCCGTTTAGAAGAAATTTGGCCGTGTTAATCAGATAAAATTGGTCGAGGTTGAGAGAACGACGCATCCAGTGAATCTATGGTTGGTGTAGTTATCGTGAGATTTCGTCATGGCCACGCACTTCATCATTATGCATCTTCCTGATGCATCGTTTTTGCATCTGCTGCTTTGGTTTTGATGCCATTGACAATACTTTTTTTCAATTCTCAAGCCACCCAACCTTATAAATAGACGGGGGTTTCATTTTTTTGGTAGTTTTCACCATCCTTTACTTTGCATCAGCATTGTTCCTCTTTGATCTTCTTCCCCAATTTCTGCTCTTGATTTTTCTTCTTCTTCAGGCTTGGTAGAATACGTTTCATTGTTGAAATATGTATTAACCCCCTAACATTCATGATGAAGTTTCTGATGCCTCTCCGTTATCGGTGGCCCTTCCTCCCGGCAGTGAGGAATTCTTGGCTGAAAAGGATGATAGCTTCCTTACCACGGAAGAGATAGTCCCCAAAACCCTTTGGTTAGAAATGATTTTCCAAAGGATCCTTCTCCTTCTCCCACTTAGGTGCGCTCTGAGACTGGACCGCCTCATATAGCTGACCTTTGGTCCAAATATCGCATTTCTCCCCATGTAGAAATAGTTCCGATAGGTGGTAGCTTCGTAGAGGTCCATCGACCTGGATTTTGTGCCTTCTATGTCTACCCGTTCTTGATTGGTTATACTTTTCCTCTTATTCCCATAGCGTAGCAATTGACAGTTTTACAACATCTGCCCGGCACAACTCTCTCCTTACTTGTATAAAGCTTTCTTGATGCTGACGAAGTACACAGAATTGGCTGGCTGTGAGGTTGACGTTCGCCACTTGCTGCACTTATTTTTGCCTAATTTTTATACAAGTGCTATGATACACCTATGACATCGTGGGACCAGAGGGCTGGTAGTCCGAATGGATGACAGAATGAATCAGAAGTTCTGGCATAAGTACTTTTTCATCAACACCAAACACTTGGTGGCAGATCCGACTGGATTTCCTGAGCTGTGGAATCACAATCATAAGTGTCTCTATCGTATGCTTGTTATCTTCTTTCGTCCTTTCATTTTCAGCTCACTTGTGGTTTCCTTATTTTTCAGCTGAGAGGCGCGCACCTTCTCCTGTCTTTGAAATTGAAGATTGGGTGGCTCCCGTATTGCCTCACATGGAGAGGATTTGTGATTGGTCATCTTTTCATAAGCATTTTGGACCCAAGGTCCCGTCTATAAGTGTTACTTTATCTTTAACTTGCTATTTTTTTACCATTGCTCATTGACGTGATCCCCTTTTAGTGCTAGGTCGATGAATTTCCAAGAAGAAAGCTCTAGTGCCGACATTTTGCCAAGCTATCGCATCGGCTGGAATGCAATTTGCTTTAGCTCAATCCGTTCGTGGAGGTCATATTCAAGCTCCGTCAATGAGGGATTTCGCCCCTCTGACTGTTGTGGTGCGAGATGAGATCTCTTCCCGGCCCATCTATCATCTTGTAGACGAGACTCTAATGGAGAGGATTCGCCATCGAGATAAAGATGAAGAATGGAGCTCGGGAAAGCCGTCATCACTGATATTGAGCTGGAGAAACTTATTGCTTTGAAAGTGGCATCTGTACTTGCACCAAACGTAGGGGCCATTTTTACGGTGGATGCCATTATAGAGAGGAGTCCCTCTGGGGTTGAGGAGGTGCATGATAGAGTGGAGCTTCTAAGGACCGTAGAAGGTGGCGCGTCATCAGCGGCTGGGGGAAATAGAGCTATACCTGTAGGGGACGATGGTTCTGGCTCGGATATCGATCTTGAAGAGGTAGAGGCCTTATTGGAGAGGAATACTCGCGTGGTGGTAAGGACGGAGGGTCCTAACCGGCACGTAATGATTTTCTTGGGTTACCACCTTTTGGCCAACTCAAAATGGGCAGTGCCGTCCTTTGCCCTCTATGCACAAATTTTGAGAACACGACACTAGAAGTAATGTGCGATATAGAGTTGTCGCTGAGCATATCTGGCATATCTCTGCGAGTAAGTGTTTTTTAACGTTAGGATTTGTTTTGCATGTGTAATCTGCTCATACTGATTCCTTTCTTTTTCATGTCAGACTCTTATCATGGGGATCGAGTGTGACTGGCGGGAGGAGCGGAGAACGACCATCTTTAAGAAGGTGACCTCTAAGTACAGGGAGTACCGTACTAAGCACTGAATGTTGGCCGACGTCTTTAAACGGGATAACGAATTTCAGTTATTTTGCGATTGGCTTAAACAGAAGGATAAGGAGTTGGGAAAGAAAGATGAATTGCTAAAGGAGAGGGATGATGATCTAATGAGAGCCATCGGTCGGTGCAGTGAGCTCAGGAAGCTCTAAAGGCCAAGGAGGATGAGCTCGAGGTGAGCAAGGGGGTGATGGCTGAGAATGCCGATTCCAAGTGCGGATGGCATCCTTAACTGCTGAACTTGGGCAGAGGGAGGTGATGGCTATTGATCTAAGTTGCGAGTTAAGCACCAAGCTGAGAAAAGAATTGACTCTTGCTGAGAAAAGAGAGTGGCCATAGTGGCTGAAGCGGCAACCTTAGAAGATGCCCTCCATGTTTGTAGGTCCAAATGGGAGAATGAGGTGGAGACATTGGCGCTTATGGTGGCGAGATTAGAAGAACAGATCTAGGATCTGGAGGTGGATTTAACTGGATTGAACGAATAGGTCATTGCCTTAAAGGCCGAGGAGGTGCAACGGCAGTCACAGCCGTCCATGTCTCATACTTGTGCTGATTCTATTGTGCCGCGAGAGTTATATGAGATGTGGGTTCATGCCGAGGCTCAGATCGACATGTATAAGTCTTTGAAAGCCATCAGGAAAATTTTCGAAGCAGAACTCGAGGGCGTCCGTGTTAAGGCACATGCGACCCGTGAAGCTTGTGGTTACGCCCCTGATACGCCTTGTGAGGATGATGTTGATGATGATTCAGATAGGCTTGCCTCCGATTATTGGTATAATGATGAGTATGCCGATGGGGATGACACGACATAAAGCCATCATACTTATTTTTTGTTTTGTTTGCTATTTTTGTGAGGGCGTCTTTGGGACCTTAGTAAAAAGTATTGTAATTTGACAGTTGTAATGGAACAACTCCCTTTTTTCTATGTGTTTCTCTATTTTTGTTCTCTTTTTGATAAGATCGTGTTCGACGCGGTCGAACATTAAAGATTTCTAGCAAAGTCAACTGCAAAATAAATCGATCAAGGTCAAATGCAGAGTAATTTGAGTGAGGTCAAATGTAAAGTAATTCGAGCGATGTTGAATGTAAAGTAATTCGAGCGAGGTTGAATGTAAAGTAATTCGATCGAGTTCGATTGTTAAGTAATTCGAGGGAGTTCGAATGTTAAGTAATTCGAGTGAGGTCGAATGTAAAGTAATTCGAGCGATATTGAATGTAAAATAATTCGAGCGAGGTCGAAAGTAACGTAATTTGAGCGGAAACCAACTTGAGCCACATAGGAAGACCATGAATAGTGATTCTATCACTATTCATCGGCCATAAATCCGGCATCCGGAGGTGGATTCTCTCAAGTTTAATGTCAAAAGATTCATCTTCTCATTGCGCACAACCTGCATTTGGTTTCACCTTCAAATCTTTAACCATTTGTTAAGAGATCTTAATTTTGAATCTATGACTACTGTAGCATCCAGTTTTTTTTTTTCAAGACAATTCTGATTATTCTGTAGCGAGAAATCACTTCAATGGAGAATTGATGAAATACTTAGATGCATCGTTTAACTTTTAGTGTTTAACAACTTTGAGTGATTCGAACTGTAGCATCCAAAATTTTCTCTTTTTTCTTCACGTAAATGCAGCTTTGAAGATCTTCATGGCTGCTGTGAGCTCTCCCCAGTCTTTGGCTGTGGGAGAGACAACTCAAAACGTTACTGAAACACATCCCAAACAGAATCCAAAACAAACATATGCTGGAAAAATTCAGTCCAAACAGTCTGCTTCAATTGCGTCTAAAGTAGAATTATTGCCTGTTAGCGTTGTTCATGGTGAACTAGTGATTGAATTCACAATAAGAGAAGTTAACGACTTCATTAGGGAAGAAGGATTGCATTAGGCAGTCGTGATAAATTTTCTTATGGAAAACCAGATCTACAGGAGGTTCGAAGAATTTTTTCGTCGCAATTTGATATTCAAGGTAACTGTAACATTGGGCAGTTGGAGTTTCGTCACTTGTTAGTCAGATTTGATCTCTATAATGATTATGTTCACTTTCTTTCAAAGTCCACTGGATATCTCAAATCCAAAGGCGACGAATTTTTCTTCAGAACATTCCCATGGACTTTGGGATTCAATTCGAAGGAGGAGACGTCTATGGTAGTTATATGGATATCTCTACCAGGTTTGCCGCCTAATTTTTTTGCTGAGAGGTTGTTAATGTCTATAGCTTCAGCTGTTGGAAAAGCTCTTGCTATGGACAAGGCGACACAAGAAATAACGAGACCTAGTGCCGCTAGAGTTAAGGTTATAATCGATCTTTTGGATAAACATCCGAAAAAAGGTGAAGCTGCAGATTGTAGATCGTGTTACAGGTAAATATATCGTATACTATTAGGAAATAGTGTATGATAATATCCCTAAATATTGTACTTATTGCAACCATCAAGGACATGACGAGAAGGTGTGTCGAATTATGAAAAAACACGCACAAACAGAGGAGATGATAGAGGAAGTAACAGGGGTAACACCACAATTTGGTCAAGGTTTGGTCGAGGCTGATGATCCAGGTTTTGAAAAACTAAAAGGTGATGCAAGGGATTATTTAATTTCTAAAAGAGCTAGACAAATTGTTAACGATTTAGCAGAAAAGGTTGGTAAACAAGTAGTTGTTGTAGCAAAAGAAACTATGATTGATCAGCATGTTTGCAAATTGAAGGACTACAAAAAATGGCTAATGTGAATCATGCAAGTGCAGTTATAGCTGATACAATACAAAACCAATCAGCTGGGAAGTTCAATGTTGTGAATAAGCTAGGACAAACTCAAAAATGGTGAACAAGGAGGTGATGCAACAAAAGAAACTGTGGGTGATCAGCAGGTTTTGCAAACTGAAGGAGGAAAACAACTGTAGGTGATGGTTCAAATTTTGATAAGGGTCCAGCTAAGTTTCCAAGAGATGTTCCTGCTAGCATAGCTTTAGCAAGGATTTCCAATGTCGTGAATCCAATTGTACAGGCATATGATAAGCTGGCTAGTGCAGCAGCTATAATTTCATCTGGTGAATTTTCAAAGAGGGCTGCTGATAGTACTGAGGTGCCTCAGAAGGTTCAACAATATGTGGAGAAAGATGGCTTGGAGTCTGCAATTTCTACAGTCCCAAAAGAATCTGTAGTTGATCAACAGGTTTTGCAAACAGGTAATACAGTTGTGCAATCATCTGATAGTTTGCTTAATGCAACTGCTGCATCAACTACAACAATTGTAAAGGAGACTGTTGCTAGAGCTGACGAACTAATGCAATTTAAGCCTAATGAACGAGGAGATATGGGGCAAAACTCAGGTACTAAGGCTTCACAGGTTGCAACAGAAGTTGAATTCCAAAAACTGGGCAAACTGCCTGGGTCTGTAATTCTAGTGAGACCCAGGTTTTTGGAGAGGAATTCATAGGCTCTCATGCTTGATGATTTCCTTTCATTTACTAGATAGCTCGATTCAAAGCAGAATCAGTCTAATTCTCAGCAAATATTAGGTGAAAAACTAGTAGCCTTTGTTGGTATTCCTGATGGTGTGAAGGCTAGCAAAACAAATGTGGAACTACTAGGTTCATATTTAGAGACTGCTGGTACATCAAGGGCAGCTGCTGATCGGGCTACTATTGGGGTTATTAAAACTACTGCTTCACCTAGCAAAAACAATATTTCAGTACATAAAACTCAGACGAGTGAAACAAAAAATGTTACTGTTTCGAACTCCTTTGAGGCTTTGATGAATGAACAAGATTTGGAAGATGTTTGGAAGGAAAGGCAGCAGGTTCAACATGAGTCAAATATAAAACCCAGGCAATCATCAGCCACTAGAAAATAGCAGCAACAATCAATTTTGAGTTCAAGCAGTAGGAAACCAGTTCAAGGCAGTGGTAATGTGATGAAAGACTTGATTGTTCGTGAGGAGCTAACGGAAAAGTAAGATCACATTGCCAATACACCTACATTGCAATTTTCCAGCCATCTGGAAAAAATAAGTCTCAATCTGTGGAGTCTTTTCAAGGTGAATCTGGGCAACTTATGTTATCAACAGGGAATAACAGTGATATTATACAGGCAAATGTGAGGCTGATGGCTATCAAGTCCAAATTTTGGCAAGAACAACGAGAGGATGATGATGAACTGGATTGGGGAGAGGGTTTTGCTGGTTATTCATCAGACGAAGCTGATCGCGAGGTTCATCATGATAGTGCAGGTGAGAAGATTGATTCTTTGGCGATGGTAAAATCTGATCGAGTGCCAGCAGCAAGTCCAAAGAACCAATTGAACCGCAATGCCTCTGAATTCATTCCCATAAGTTCTACATCTTCAACTATTCAAAATGCAGGAGCTGGAACACATGTACATACTGTACAGCAGCAACAATTTAATCCCAGTACCTCAAACGTTAATCCTACAGGTGATCGACCAACAACAACACCACCAAAACTGGGCAGTCCCAAGCTCAGACAACCAATACTGCTGTAACAACATCTACAAGGCAAGATATACCAGTTGCTACTCTTATAGGTAATCGAGAAGTCACGACAGTAAATTCTGGACATAACCAAATTGTTACAATCATCCCAGCTATTTCAGAGGAGGAAAGAAAGCTCTTGGATGCAATGGTGAGTTCTAACTCCTTAAATCCTGTAAATCCTACTGCTGTTAGCACTGGCCCTGTGAGCAAGAGCAGGAACAAAATGCAAAAACTAGAACAACATCAAAGCAAGACAATGGTGAATACACAAGGACAATCTGCATTGGTATCACTTAGGAAGCCACCAATGAGAAATTCAAAGCAAAAGGTGAGTGTACCTACCACTTCCGCAAGGTCAAATAAATCAAAAACAAAATGATTAAGTTTGAAAAGTATTTGAAGAAAGCAGAAGAAGAACCAAAAGAGCTACAAATTGAAGAATGCACAAGTTTCAACAAAGAGGGCAAAGACTCTATTTTTTGCATTGTATTATTTTATCATATTTAAGTATTATCATCTGTAATATTATCACAGAGTATGCTATAAACTCTGTGATAATCACTGAATATTTAGTTTTAGCTAGTTCTTTCTTTTTACATGCTTGCTAGTGAGGCTATTTGATGCCTCAATAGGATTAATAAGGTAAGGTTTAGCCCGGTTTGTGTTGCTTTGGTCCTATGCCTTTGGAAATTATCCACGCGGCTATGAGATTATATGCCCTCGTGAGACGTTGCCGACAGCTACAGCATGAATCCTCTACATGAGGCTGTCATCATAAGGCAGTGTGAGGCGTAGAGGAGTGATTATATAGCCAAGGCATATGGGTAACAATATCGGTGCTATTGTCCCCCTTATTTGTACTTTTCCTAATTGTTGTATTTTTTTTCTTTTTTATATAGAAAAAACTAGCCCTAAGCACTTGCCTAGCGATTTGCCAAAAAAAAAATTCGAGCGAGGTTAAATGTAACGTAATTCGAGCGAGGTCGAATGTTAAGTAATTCGAGCGACGTCGAATGTAAAGTAATTCGAGTGAGGTCGAATGTAAAGTAACTCGAGCGAGGTCGAATGTTAATTAATTCGAACAAGGACGAATGTAAGTTGTGAAAAGACTTTGTGGAGAGTAAAAATGCCGCTTTATTTCATTCATTGGAGAATATTACATGTGTCAGTTTGTTTCATACATATATTGGAGAAGTTTCCATGTATCCATTCCCTTCATCATTCAGCTTGGAGAAGTAGTCAACAGGCGGGGCGATGAATTATACTTGAACTTCGAGACCTCCCCTTTGTCGCCTCATTAAAAACCTCTCCGAGAAAACCAAACTAGGGGAAAACCTGGATGAGGGAAAAAGAGTACGACGCAGAGGGCGTCTGTTTTTAGAAGTTGAAGTATTTGAGATGGGTAACGTTCCAATTGTTTTGTAGTAGTTTTCATTCCACTGTTTCCAGTTGGAAATATCCTTTGTTTGCTGCTGTCATGATTTTATATGGCCCATCCCAATTGGTTCCTTGTTTGTCTTCTCTCGAATCTGTGCTCGCTTGTGTTTTGGTCTTGAGTACATAGTCGCCAACTTTGAGTGATCGTACTTTGGCTTTTTTATTGTAGTACCATTCTGCTTGTCGCTTTTGGGCTACCATTCTTATGTAACCCATGTCTCTTCGCTCCTTTGCTTCGTCGAGGTCTTGTTTTTTATTTTCGTCATTGCTTGGCCTGCTTTCATTGGAGTATCTCAAACTGGGTTCCCTGACCTCGACCGGGTATCCTAGCATCAGTCCTATAGACTAGTGAATATGGCATTTCTCCTGTGCTTGTTTTTGGCATGGTGCGGTATGCCCTCAGTACCTCTAGTTGTAATTCCATCCATAGTCCCTCGACATCCTCAAGATTTTTCTTCAAGATATTTAGTATTTTTTTGTTGGAGGATTTAGCCTGACCATTACCGGCAGGTGATATGGAATGGATAGTATTTGCTTGATGTACCATTTTTTGAAGAACTCGGCGGTCTTCTTTCCGGTGAATTGGGGTCCATCGTCACAGCTGATTTCTTTGGGGATGCCGAAGTGGCATGTGACGTTTCTCCATATGAATGTGATAACTTCATGTTCACGTATCTGGGTAAACACACTTGCTTCTACCCATTTGAAAAATAGCCAATTAAAACTAAAAGAAAACGTACATTACATTGCCCTGTTGGGAGGGTTCTGACAATTTCCATTCCCCATTTGATGAACGGCCATGGCGATGTGACAGAGTGGAGGTGCTCGCCCGCTTGGTGTATCATAAAGGCATATTTCTAGCACTATTCACACTTCTTGACATATTTGGCGGCTTCCTTCTCCATAGTGGGCCAATAATATCATGCTCGAATGAGGCATCTGACGAGCGCCCGATTGCCAGTATGTGCACCGCAGTGGCCTTCATGTACTTCCTCGAGCACGCTTCTTGTTTGATTTGTCCCTAGGCATTTCACCAAGGGCCCCCCAAACATTATTTTGTATACGTCATGATTTATGAGGCTGTACTTGGCCGCCTGCATTCGATGCTTTTTGGCTTCCTTTTTGTCTGCTGGGAATGTTCCTTCCTACAAATATGTTATAATATGGTTCCTCCAGTCCCAAGTCTAATTTACAGAGTGTACCTCGAGTTGGTCTATTGATGAGTAGAGGAGGGTGACCACATTTTCTTTCGTGATGTTTTTAGTGGCCACTGTTGTTGGTACCCAATTTTCCCTTATATATTTTAAAATGTGCATACACACTTTTAAAATACTGTACATGCATTTACAAACATGCAAAAGTATTTTATATAATTTTTCTACAATTTTAAAAGGCCCTAAATCCATTTATTTATGCATTTTGTAATTACATAAATGTTCAAAACTATCCCTCACATAATTTTATGATGACTTAATTATCTAAATTAATCGTTTATGTTCATATGAGTGTTAAAATATTTTAATTATTCATTTTTTATAAATTATATTTGCATTTTTAAAGACTATAATTGCATATTTCGCAAAAATAGCCCCTATATATGCATGACTACCTTATCTATACAGAAAATGACTTTTTATATTTTTATAATATTAAGTAATTATTTTAAATCACCTTCATGCATGAAAATTATTTTTATCCTTTAATTAGCTATTTTAAAAATTATTTGATTGTGTATTTAACAAATAGCCCCTAATTATACCCAAAATCGGACCACCCAATCCAATTCAATTAAAAACCAGGCCCAAAACTACCCAGCCCTAAAAACTTCTACCCAGCCCTAAACCCCTCTAATCTTGGCCGTTGATCACAGAGATCAACGACCACCATTAATTCTTTCCTCTTTTTTATTCCAAATCCCCTAACCCTAATCATTCTTTACACACTAGCCACCCTTGAATCCCCTCTTCACCGGTTCTGTCTGAGACCAACCCTAACCCTAATTGCCGCCACCTAAATCTATCCCCAATCCCTTCGATTCTTACTTGTTCCATGGGGTCCATGGTTGTTTCAGACCTCTATTGGTCTCCCACTTCTTCTGGTTATTCGATTTTGCTATCTCATGAAAGAGATCTAGCCCAGTTCTTGTTCGAGACTCTTTAAGAGTCTGCCTATGGTCACTTCCATTTGTGAGTGCTATTATATTGAGTTTTATGGTTTGATTCTTTCGTTCAGAACCAGATTCTCTTTACTCCACCCCTTTTCCTAAAAAACCTAATCTTTTAGACATGAATCTGTCCAGATCTTTGTAGATCTGGAGTGATTCTGAGTTTGTCAGTGATTTTTCTTTAAAGATCTCTTCTTTATTTAGCACTTTGTTACATTAGGGTTTTTTGCTTCCTTGTTATTTGCTGGTTAGATCCAGTTTCCATGATAGTTTTCTGTAAGAGTTTTCTGATTTTCCTACTGTTAATCGACTAAATGTTTTTCAAAATTAGGGTTCCACTTCGTCTGTTTTTGCAAAGGGCTTTTCTAAAATTCCTTATGTGTTTGATTAATCTTTCTTTAATAATTATGTTCCGGTCTTAGTTGTTTGATTGTTCGTTGTTCACTTCAACATTTTTCTTGTTATTTTTTGAATAGTTGATTGACTGATTCAACCATCTAAGGTTTCATGTTTTGTTGAGATGATTTACTGTATTTTGCCTACTTTCCTTAATTCTGAGATTCCTAATTAGCATTCCTTGCCTATTAAGCTTAAATTAGGGGGTGTTTGACCCTATATTGGTCTCTAATTACTTATGTTACCTTATTTGTGTGATTAATTGCTTGATTTATGATATTCTAACCCTAATTGGTTGTCAGACTCACTTCTTGCCTTATTTGAAACTCAATCCGAGTTAGTTTTGGGTATAACTCCCCGATTTTTTGCCATGTCAAGCTTGATTGATTATTTGATTGTTTTCCTTACCTTATTTTCAATGTTGAACCACCTTGCATTATTTACTTTACACTACTTGACTCCTATAAAAACATGACTTTGTTCAGAAACACACACACACAGACCTAAGGAAGAACACCTCTAAAAACTCTTGCTCTCTACTACTATTTGTCTATTGCACTGTCTAGTCGGCTGAAAGCCAAGGCTTGATCTGGGATCCTATTTACTTCACTCTCCTACTAAAAATTCCTAACTGGTAGGTCTCACTTTAGTATTATTCAGACATCTGTCTGACTTAGCTTATGTACTTCCTGCTCAATATGATCATTTGCATGTTATTAAATATGTATGCTTCGTGTTCTCATCATGCCTACTTTCATGTCATTGAATAAGTATGTTCTCCTGATATTAGCATCATTTCTTCTTAACTAAGACCTATGTGGTTTTTCCCTGCCTTCAATATGTCTACATTGTTTGTTTCTAAGACATGTGTGTTTTCCTGCTCCTAGCATGTCTACTTTTATGTTGTTTGAATCAGTATGTTTCGTTGGTATTAGTATGCCTATTCCTGAGACTTATATGTTATATGCTAATGCCTTAATCAGCATGCTTACTTACATATGTTTAAACTAGAGGGTCCTGTTTTCAGCATGTCAACCTGCCTGTTTCTATTCACTAAATGTATGTGTTATCCTTCTTACAATATATCTATGTGTCTGCCCCTATGTCATTGGACCTTTGATTGCTGTCCCATTATATATATTCATCCATAATAAACCCTTGATTAAATCATGGTATCTATGTCCTCAACTTGCTTGCCTTTATGTGTGACTTTTTGGTCCAACATACTACCCTATGATTGGTAGAAGGCTGTATGTTCACCTAGTATTAGTTAATGTACCAAGACCATAAGAAACCTTTGTTTAACCAATGGATCTTGTCTATTGTTTAATTCAGTTCAAGGATGAAACTCCTACTGACCTTAGGCAATGTGAATTCTTCCTTTGTGACTATGTTGCTGTTCTCAGAATGTTTTTGATTATTGTTCTCAGTCCTGGACTATTTTACTCCTTAAATGTTTCCATTTCTGAGTTGTTTTCCCTATGGAACCTCTGAACTATTTTACTCCTAAATTATTTTCCTTAAATTCTCACTACTCTTTTAAAGCACTCTCACTCCTATTCTTAGAATACCTAGTGTCCTGCCCCTCCAGTGAGAGCACTAGTTAGGAGTCCATGAGACTCCTCTGAACTCTGACACACTGAGGATGGTCATTCCACACTGCACCAATCTGTTTCTCTTTAAGGAGCTTAGTGTGAGCATTCCCTAGGGTCCCTAAGGCCCTTGGGAACTTTGATACATTAGGATAGTCTCTTTCGGACACTATAATATCTGATAGTCTCTGTCGGACACTATAATATCTGGTACTTTGGACTGTTTGAAGTCCTGGTTTTTTCCAGGTGTACTTTGGACCTATCCAGGCTCCCTATAGTATAGTATCATTTATTTCTGTAATTCATTTATGATTGGTTTGTAATAGTAATTTCTTTGTAAACAGATATTGGTATATTAGTAAAACTAGGAGGGATTCTTATATATATTTTGTTGGGAACAGGTAGATACCATGCCTATAGGGTTTAATCAGTTCCTACACTTAGATACCATGCCTATAGGGTTTAATCAGTTCCTACACTTAGATACCATGCCTATAGAGTTTAATGAGTTCCTACACTTAGAAACCATGCCTATAAGTTATTGTGATGTTTGTCTGATTATATGCATTTAGATACCATGCCTATAAGGTTCTAAAAATCAAACATGGATTTAGATGTCATGCTTATAGGTGCTAAAATCAATCCTGCATTTTAGATATCATGCCTATAAGTTTTAAATCAATTTTTGCACTTAGAATTCATGCTAATAGGATTTCAACATATTTAGAACTTACAAATCATGCCTACAGGGTTTAAGATAAAATCAGCCTCTAAATTAGTAGTCAGTTCGAATTTTAGACATTTAGTCTATAAAATCTCGATCGTTCATCATTTAGGCAAATCTGGTAGGTTTTAAAATGGTTATTTCTTGCTGTCTGAAACTGCCAGATTCAAGAAGTAATTAAATTAGTAGGTAAACTGATTAGGTACTTGCCGTCCCACTTTAACATACATTGCATATTTTTTGCTTTGTGCTCACCTAGATATCTTACTTTGGGATCCTTTGAAATATCTGAAATCTTGTTGGTTTAGACGTGATATTGTCTGCTTGTGTAAGGAGGTAAAAATGAGCCTTTAGTTGCCCTTTTATATGAATCTCCTATTTGTTTTTGCTTGTCGCTTAGATTTTCTCACTTTAAACACCTTAGGAGAGTAAGAACTATCTTAATTAGAGGTCCTAAACACCTACAGAGCCATAAGAAAAGGACGTGTAATGCACACATAGAGTATGTTTAATTAAAATTGCTTATATAACCATAAAAGGAGGGTAATTGGGTAGTAAATAATATGATGACCTGTGCGCAAATTCTATGTGTAGCACCCCAAATTACCAAGCGTTGTACAAAAGTGATCTTATAGGCTAAAACCTAGTACCCTTCTTTATTCCTTGTTTTAAATATAATGTCTATTTGTCTAATTTGCTTTATTTGTTTATAAGACTAATTCACATAATTTGAGTTCGGCCAGGACCCACCGTTGTGGACCTCGAGGGGTTCCTAACACCTTCCCCTCAAGGTTATTTCGAGCCTTTACCCAATCTCTAATAATGCAAACCAGATTTATGAGTCATTTGCTTTTGGTGACCTAACACACCTTAAATCCGTTAGGTGGCGACTCTTTAAATTCCATACCCAATTCCCAAAAGGAAATGAGTTGTTCCCAATGAATGTCGAAACCCAGACTTTGCTAGGAAAAAGGGGACATGATAGCATGGCGACTCTGCCAGGGAAATTTTAGCCTTTTACCATAACGAACTTATTTTTGTGAATTAGTCTTAAGCATAATTTATTCTGTTAATACATGTGCACCCTTTCCCCTTCCCCTTTATTTGGATTTAATTGCTTATTTCTCAAGTAATTATGATTTTCTTTATTTCCTGAAACTGACTTATCTCCATGTTTTCTTTTTGTAAATGTCTTTCAATTATTTAAAAATCTCATTATCATTTTTAAACGTGCAAATACTTGGCAACATACTATTTATTGTTGCATAAATCATGCCCAACATCATATTCCACTCGTGCATAATCAATCCTATAGCAACGCTTGATAAGTGTTTGTGCTCTTCCTATATATACTACCCACTAAATATGAAAATGTGTATTTGTGGTAAAACTAGTCGATCAGCGGTGAAATCGACGATTCAATGCCTTTTCCCCTCAAGTTGTCCGCTTGAGGGTCCCAATATAGAATTCTATAGAAACCTTACTCTGATTAATTATACATGCATCATGGTCAAACCTAGTCGGTGTCGCGCCCTCTTTTTCTCATGAAATCGGGTTTATGACGTTAGGTTAGGACAACTCCTTCCTTTTGGGAAAGGGGTTTTGCAATTTTGAAGAGTCGCCACCTAATGATTTTAAGGTGCGTTAGAGAACCTATATGGTTCAACTACAACTACGTTTGATAACCAGAGATAGGGTAAGGGATTGAAATTATCCCAAGGGGAAGATGTTAGGCACCCTTCAGGATCCACTAGTGTGATTCCCGGCCAGATAGTTCTTTGTGAATTTGTGCAATTAACAAGTAAACAAATAAGGCTCAAATAAGAGGGGATTTTAAATACAAAAGTGTTTGAAAACGATAAAATAAAGCAAAAGTTTTGAAAAGAGTTATAACTAAGCATACTGATGAATGTAAAGAGGTCCAAGGTTTGTTTGTAATATGGATCACATCAATGCAATACCCGGTAATCACTTTTCAAAATAGGGTCTACACGTGATATTAGCGCACCGGTCATCATATCCATATCTACCCTTCCCACCCCATAAAGGTATTAAAGCGCAGATAGGTCTTGACCTCTATTGCGTGCTATTACCCGTTCCATTCCTATCAGTTCTGGAGGAATTTTAGGACTGCTATTCCTATAAGAGGGAGGATTTAGGCTGACTCTTAGGTTTAAAGGTAAAAGGCTAAGGCGACATACAAAACACGTAGGACTATAGTTAAAGGGAAAACATCTAAGCAATTAGAAGGCTCATATAATCCTCCGCAAATAATACATATAAATAGCACGACTCAAACACAGTTAAAGTTTGAATTTTCTAAGTCCTAAAGCAGGGGATTTGAGTCAGAACTAGATTTATTATATAGCTCAGATAAGAAGTTCGAATCAGGCCTGTCTGTTGGTTATAGCAATTGATACTTAACGAAGACAGTTCTAGTTTTATTCAAGTAATTACCTGAGGCTTGCTTAGGCATAATAACGATATCCTATGAGCATGATATCTATATTGACGCAATATAGCGGTGATTAATTTAAAACATGCAATTTGGATCCTATAAACATACTTTCTAAAGAAATTAAGTCGAAGCAGTGTTTGAAAAACTTATTAAAGAAGCGAAAAATTGATTAATTAATCCAATTCAGAATAACAACATGAACTAAACAGCTTCTCCAACTGAATTGTTTTTAAAATCTATATGGGCATGAGTTCTATCGTAGCTATTTAAATCCTATAGGCATTGTATCCAAGTGAGTGAAGGCTGGCTTTGGATCTATAGACATGATTTCTAAGGGAAATGAGTTTGGATACATGCTGTAATAAAAACCGAGTTACTTTACACCCTATAGGCATGATATCTAATTGTGAAGCTGATTTTATGACCCTATAGACATGTTATCTATTATTAAAGCTATTTATGTCCTATAGACATGATTTTTAGTTGTGAAAGTGAAGCATGCAGAATTTATTTTAACAAAGCACTGATCCGATAGGCATGGTTTCTAGTTATGAAAGCAGAATTTATTTTAAACAAGCACTGATCCTCTAGTTACAAAAGCAGAATTTATTTTAAACAAGCACTGATCCTTTAGGCAAGTTATCTACCCAATTTACCCACGTTATATACAACTACCCACCCTTTTCACTAATCTCCCTGATATTATTTACAAATACAGTCCCCACGATTGAATAATAAAAAAAGGTGCAGAAATAAGCAATTACAACCAAAAAAATCCTGATCTTGACTTCCTATCTGAGTTATAAATTAATCACATCAATGCCAATGTTACAAAGCCTTTCTCATACCTGAGTGTGTCAAAGTTCTCTAAGGATCTCAGGGTATCCCAGGTAGTGCTCACACCCAGGTTTACATAATTCAAATAGAAGGAGTGCAGTGTGGAAGGGCCAACCCTTATGTGTCCAAGATCAGAGAGAACTCCGGCGTCCCAAGGCAAGGCTCACACAAGAGAGGCAGAACCTAGGTTCTAAGAGTATAGTAGAAGTGCAGAACAGAGATTTTATTAAAACTGAGTTGGAAATAGTAAGTAGTAAAGGGTGATTTGAAAACAGTAGTAGGAAAGCTCAAAATACATAGAATCAGTAGTTACACAAAGGGGTCGAGGGGTTTTGGGAATACATTTTATGAAGTATATGATCCCAGAAAAAGGTAGGTTTGGTCATGCACAACAATATATGATGCTGGCCTACCCACAAACCAACCAAAGGAATACAAACACATAGAGGCAATATGGGGTTTGGGATTTATAAGTCAGCAAATCACATAATAAGCGACTGACCGAGTATATACATAGGGAAACATTAATCTATTTCAGCATACTAGTAACATGTCTGGACTGCAGAAACATGAGCAAAAGTAAACATGAATGAGAAACTAAAACAACTTAAAGAAACATGTTATTGAGACTTAAAAATTAACCAGGACATACCAGTAGAGAAGCAAAGTGCAGAAAGGTAAAGCAAATAGGAGTCCACAATCTATCCTTGGCTTTCAGCCGGATAGACAAAGCAATAGCACAAGTAGCGGTAAAGAAAGAGAGAGTTTTGAGTGTAAGTGTGTGTTCTGAACTTAAATTTTTGTCTGTATGTCTAAAATAAAAGAAGGTATGGTATTTATAGTTTTGAAAATGAGTAGAGAAGAGGTAAAGTCTTAACACAATCATGGAAATTAATCTCAATCAAAATCAATTAACACAAGTGGTTCCCTTTAATTAAGGAATCACTGTTTAACGGATAGTAACAGGTTTAATTAAGGAAAGAAATCAGTTTGGGGACAGGTTGATTATTGCCATATATGGGGTAGTAAAAGTATGAAGTAAATAATCAAGTCTAGGTATAAAATATGCTTATTTTGGGAAAGGATTCAGCAAGGTAAAATATCACAGTAAAGGAAAGGAATTAATTAATTTAAACAAGCGAGTGAGATTAGGGTTCATAAAGAAAAGCTTTTGAAATCAGTCACAAGATCAAGATCAATCAAGCAAGAAACATGATTCTGCACTTCAGTATATAAATAGAGTGAACAGAAGCATCAGGCATGTGAGGCCAAATACATTGGCAAAAGAGATAACACAAACATACAGTATTGGCATAAATAAGCTAGGATTCAGTAGTAAGAAAAATATTCGAAGCACAGTAGTTAAGTAGGCCAAGTAGTCACATAGAATCAACAATGAAGAAGAACATAATATCAAGTAAGAGAAATCAGAAACAACTAAAGGTCTCACAGTGGTAATAAGTGAGAAAACCCCTTTTAAGAAATTAGGGCTTTAACAATAGTCAAGCTTAAGAGATGATAGGAACTGAGAATCAAATAATTCAAACAAGGAAAAGAACTTAATCGAACAAATATACACTCAAACAAGCAAGGATTATTTCAGAACTCGGATGAGACCAAAAGACCTAGGGTTTTCAACATGCTAAATCAAATAGAAGGAAAGCATAAACATGTTGTTTGAGCATAGTAAAATCATGAAACAACACTAAAAATCAGAGAAGAGGTCTTTAAAGAGCTTAAAGGAAAACCCTAATCGTTGAAAAATAAAAAGTTATTTTGAAAGAATATCGAAGAACCTTATGGAATATACTTAAGAAATTCATAGTAAGAACAGATCTAATATAGATCTGAATAAAATTGAAAGATCTTAAAGATTAGGGTTTCAAAAAACCCAGAAAAGGTGAGAAAGACCTTGAAAGTTACTTATCTAACTAGGAAAGTCAAGGATCTACCTTGAAAGGCCATGAATGGCCGGGGAAAGGTCATGGATGGCCGCAAAAAGGCCATGAACAGAAGTTGAGCAAGGACTGGACTAGATTCCTTCGAGGTCTGGCCATGAAACCACATAAACAAACACCCAGGAGCCATAAGAGGCCAATACACATTTTAAATGGCCACGAGAGGCCATGGATTAGGCAGGTATTAGGGTGGGATTAGATGGCAGTGCTTAGGGTTCATGAGGGATTGCATAGAGAATTGAGAGGGAAAGGGATTCAGAGGCGGCGGGCTGTGGGAAATGACTTAGGTTTAGGGGTCGTTTAGGGTTAAAAATGGAAAGGGTGAATGCATCCGGGTTTGGGTCGGTTTATTTTAAAATTGGATTGGGTTTTAATTGGGATTGGTCCAGGGAAATTGGGTTTAATTCGGGGTCTGAGTTAGGCTAAAATTGAAATGCAATTGGGCTAGATTTTAAATAGCCATTTTCCCTATTTAACTTATAAAAATGATAAATTAATTTTTGAAAACAAATTAAAAGCACAAAAATGATTTATAACATATAATTAAAAATTAAAAAATATAGGATCCCATTTTATAAACATGAGACAAATTTGAAGCTAAAAATGGCCAATATTGTAATTATGTGCAATTAGCTTTAAAAAATACTAAATAAAATTGTAAAAATATATAAAAATTACCTTAGCTATATTTTGGCATAAATATAAGAATCCAATAAATGAATCATCAAAATAATAATTTTGGACATAATTATTAGAATTTTATGGATAAAAAAGGAAAATAAATTAATCTTAAAACCTTTAAAAATTATGGAAAAATAATAAAATATTTGGACATACTTATATGTGAATATATATGCAATTTTGAAGTTATTTTACATATTGAAAATATATAGGGAAAAATTGGGTATCAACAGCCGGGTTAATGTGTTGTCCACATAATAACCCTTTAAGACAAGCCTCATCCAAAAGTCCATCGGGTTTTCCATAATCCCAACGGATGCCACCACGACTGTGTGCATTAATTTTGGAGAAATAAGTGCCAATGTGCTAATAATTTTTGTATAAATAGAAGAACTTGGAGTGGGAAAGGGCCTAACCATATTTTGTTTTGCAGAAAAATGAAGCACAAAATCCCAGGTTCAATATGGTCAGTAACATACCATCACCATTGCTAGATTGGTGGAGGGATCTTCCTTCAAGTTACCAAAACCATATGAAAAAGGTCTTAGGAAACTTGCCTTCCTTATTGGATCTTCAGCCTAACAAAATTTTGATCGAGGCTGCTACAATGTTCTGGGACAAAGAGAGGGTTGTGCTCCGATTTAAAGACATAGAAATGACCCTTCTTTTGGAAGAAATAGGGGGATTTGCTGGGCTACCTTGGGGATAGCCCTGGTTTATTGGCACCTGAAAATCGCACCATTGGAGGATTTCTTAAGATGGTGGGGTTGAAGAAAAATGATGACTTAGAGTTCCTGAATAACTCCTACATACCCTTCGACTTCCTCTATGAATGATACAGTCACAGCAGGTCTTACCGCATTTCGATGATGAATTCTCCATCACCTCCTTGGGATGGATCCACCCCAGGGTCTTTGTGTTCGTCATGTGTTTCTTGGGCATGCTAGTATTCCCGATCCAAGGGGACAGAATCCATACCAAACTGGCCATGGTAGCCAAAACTTTGATGGAAGGGATCGATTGGCAGACATATACCATTCTCCCTATAATCATTGCAGATATGTACTGGCCTTGGAGCGCTGTCAGAAAGGGTATAAATACTTCGAGCGTTGCAATTTGCTACTATAGGTTTGGTTGTTAGAGCTTCTCCAAAAAGGTGAATACTGCCAAGTGTTTCCACGAAGGCCGTGGAATGAACACATAGCCTTCCATCACCTAAGAAGATGACCTATATCCCAGACAGGTTTGCTCAACCAGGGAATGCTACAAAATGGGTACAATTTTTCAATAATTTGACTGAAGATCGGATTCAATAGATGTTCGAGTGGTTCCCTACCGATGAGTTCATCATCAGATCCAGGGATGTTACATAATTGGTATTGATTGGGTTAGGGGGCGTATACCCTTATGCTCCTCTCAGGGTTATGAGACAGGCAGGCAAGACGCAGGTCATACCGCGAGTCACTAAAATAAGTCACTTCATATCTGATTTTTAGGGTGATGCCATCCCATATAAAAATGAAGCACAACACATGTGGAACTTGAAAATTATTGTTGAAAAGGATACCATTGAGCCGAATCGATATCATACTGGTCGTGCGTACTTCTATCCCTCATGGTTGGATGATAACATAGGGGGAATTTTTGAGCCAAGAGTTGGTCCAAGAAACAGGATCGTAGATGAAGTTGCCGAAGCACAGGTGAAGTATAACAAATTGAGCAAAAGAGTTCGCGAGTACAAAGACGAGCATATAGAGCAACATAAGGCCAATATGGAGATGATAAGTGAATGGAAAGAGATGGCTATTAAATCCAGCAATAGGCTGGAATAGCTGGAGTACAGTCTAATGGAATTAGAGGGGAAAATAAGGAAGTGTCACCGATTGTCAGAACGCTGAGGGAAGCGAAGGAGGACATTTGGGAAGGACATTCTTACTGCTGAACCTGCACGAACTGGGATATCTAATCGACAAGAGAATCCAGCCTGAAGAAGGTCCTTTTGGGACCAAGCAGATTAGGTTTACTTGCTTTTCAAATGTAATAAGGCCAAGCGCCATTAGTGACTTATCTTATTTAGTGTCGTTTTGGGGCATCTATCTTTACATTAATGAAATGAGGCAATTATTGGTACTAAATTTCTCCAAATCTATTTTTTGCTAGGCCTACCTCGGGCATAATGAAGTTTGCAAATTATGATGCAAATTTACATTCCCGCAATATGTATTTAAATGCTGCAAACTTTTTGGAATTCTTACTACCTTATTTAACTTTATTTTTCTTTATTCTTTATTATTCCCATCTCCTAAGATTGGTTCGCACATACTGGCATCATCAACATATCACACCAGATCTAGAGGTCCTCCATATCCTCCAAGTAATACGAAAAGCAGAGAAAAGGCTAAGATGGACGACTTAAGTGGTATTCGAAAGGAAAATGCTGAGAATGCAAAAAATTCAGACGGTCAGAGTACTCTGGCACCAAATAACTTGGTTTTGTGATTGGAACAAAAGATACTGGAGGTATAGGGAGAACTTTAGCAGGTTTGCAACCTAGCAAACCTCTCCCTTCCCCTGAACATCCCCGACATCAACCAACAAAATACCAAAAACCCAGCACTTCCCCAAAATACACCAAACCAGCATCCACAAAATCCTACTGCACCATATCAATATGCAATTCCACCTCAAAATCCCAATCCTTTACCAATACCAACTCCTCCACAACACCATCATCAACCAGTCCAGTACCCACAAACCACTACCTATGACACTCCTCAGAACACACCACAACCCATTCCCGATCCTCAAAACTCAACCAACGACCAGCACTACACCCAAGTCCCTAGAACTCACCAAAACAACCCTATATATGTAGAAACTGTGCCTCACTGCACTCAACCAGTCTCTTAAACACCATAATCTACTAAGAAGGACCTGCTCATCAAGAACATGGACAAGGACTCAAGAAATTGACAAGTTGAGTTCAGGGTATCAAAGGAGGTAAATGGATAGAAGGCCTGAATTATGAGGATCTATGCATACAACCAGACGTGGAACTACCTGAGGGTTACAAATATCCCAAGTTTGAAATGTTTGATGGAATAGGGGATCCCAAGGTTCATTTGAAAACTTACTGAGATAAGCTCGTGGGGGTCAGAAAAGATGAAAGGATCTGAATAAATCTCTTCATGAGAAGTCTTACCAAAGATGCCTTATCCTGGTGCATAAGTCAGAACCCTAAGAAGTGGGCCAATTGGTTGAGCATGGTTTCCGAATTTATGGACTGGTTCAGGTTCAATACGGAGAATGCACTGGATGTCTTCTACATCCCAAACTAAAAGGAGAAGCAAACTGAGACTTTTCACGAGTATGATACTTGGTGGAGGTTGGAAGCAGCCAAGGTCAGACCAACGCTAGAAGAAGAACAAATGCACAAGTTCTTTGTCAGGGCACAAGAACCATAGTATTATGAAATGCTAATGATCATTGAGAATCACAAGTTCTTCGATATCATCAAACTCGAAGAATAGATTGAAGAGGGTATCAAAAGGGGGATTGTGACAAATTTTGAGGCACTACAAGCCATGAACAAAGCATTACAATTAGGTGACATATCAAAGAAAAGAGGAGTGGGCACAATAATGGTGGCTCAAGGCCTAAAATCTGCTCACGTACCAAACACATCCACCCACACACCAACCACCTACACCCATATACCAAGCACCTCTACCCACATACCAACCCTCATCTCCCAGATATTCTCAACCCTCCACCGCCTATCATATGTATAATACCCAGCCAACCTACTATCATACACCTCCAACTCGTCCAAATTACCAGAAAACCCGACCTAACTTTGATCACAAACCATCCAGACAATACATTGCTATTGCTGAACCCATCGACCAGTTGTAAGAAAGATTGAAAGACGCTAGTTATGTCACTCTTATTCTTGTTGTAGCAATGGAGAACTCATCTCAATGGGTCAACCCAAACAAATCCTGTGCATACCATTCCGGTATCTCGGGGCACACCATCAATGAGTGCCGAACATTGAAAGATAAGATCCAAACATTGATTGATAACAAGGCCATACAGGCAAAGGAAGCTACACCCAACGTCTGCAACAATCCTCTCCCAAATCATAGAGGTGACGGGGTACATTTGATAGAGACGGATGAAGAATGGGATCTTAAGGGGTTGATCAGGTTTATTCGGGAAAGCGATAATTTTAAACCCGCAGTTACACTAACTCCTATTGTGGTACATATACGGCCATCAGTTAGAGTTGAGGTAACCACATCGGTTCCGTTTGAGGTAGAGGTGGCTCCACCTGTAGCCACACATGTTCCATTTGAGGTAGAAGTGGCCACACCTTTCATAGTGACAATAGCAACCACACCTCCTTTCAATTCCAAGTCCATACCTTGGGATTACGTTATCGAAGTTAGGTGAGAGGGAAAATAAAAAAATGGAAGAATCTGATGCAACAGAAGGAATGACCAGAACAGGAAGGATCTACACACCCGAACATTTGGGAGGATCGAGAAAGGAGGCTGCTACTAAGCAGCCTATCATTGAAACTAGACCGGATGATATTTGGAGGAAAATATAGGCAAGGGAATACTCTATTGTCGATCACTTGAACAAAACTCCCGTCCAGATATCCATCTTATCACTATTGCAAAATTCAAAGGTGCATAAGAATGCTTTGATGAAGGTGTTGAATGAAGCTTATATTCCCAACAACATCACCTGCAGATAAATGGCCAACAAGGTAGGGTGAGTGCTGGAAAGTCATAAGATCACATTCTACGAGGATGAATTACCGCCTGAAGGGTTGACTCAGAACTGGGCACTGCTATCACACTACAATTTGAAGACAAATTCATTTCCAGGGTCCTGATAGATGGAGGTTCAAGCCTTAACATTTGTCTGTTGACTACTATGGATAGGTTGGGCAAAGATTTCAATGAGATATGGGCCGTAAGTATGAACGTGAAAGCCTTTGATGGATCTCAAAGGGCCACAATTGGGGAGATTAATCTTTGCCAGCAGATGGTGCCAACTTGGTTCGATGTTGAATTCTAAGTGATTGACATATCAGCTACATACAATCTCCTATTAGGTCGACCTTGGATACATGCCACTGGGGCTGAGGCTTCCACACTATACCAAGCCATGAGGTTCGAATGGAACTATCAAGAAGTGATCATTCACGGAGATAGAATTAATCCTATTTAAACCAGTCAAACTATCCCGGTTATCGAGAATAGAAGAACGTAAGGAGGGAAAAATTATCCCCACATTGAACATGTCAATGTAGTTGAGAAGGATAAATGGTGGAGTAACAAGATGGAAAGTATACTAGCATGGTCTAGGTACGAACCTGGCAAAGGATCTCCAGCGCATTACTAAACCGATCCACTTAAAACATCGTGGCACAACTTTTGGGCACGGGTATCAGCATACATGGCAAGAATATGATGATTGTTCACTGCCATGGCGTGGTCTTTATTACCCTCTCGAGCAGTCGGTGCCACATTTGGGTCAGGCTTTTCACCAGGCTGGTCTAATATGGGGAACGACAGAAGAAGAAGCTTTAGCTGGGTTGAGGAATTTGTTCCTAAAGGATGAGGATATGGATTGCAGCACGATAATTGAGGAGGAGGAGGAAGAAGGCCTCACCATTCAAACTTTTGAGAGGGGAGCTATTCTCAGGAATTGGATTGCCATACCATTCCGGGCCCACCGAGTCCCTGTGTAGCTTGGCGTATAGCCTAATATATTTCTATAGCCATGCTAGGCATTTTTATATGTTTTCAATAATTTTGTTTCAAAAGACACATTTTGTTTCAAAATAATTGATAGATTCATCAAGTCGTACTTGTTTTGGATATTTTCAAAATATAATCAATGCATTGCTATTTATTATTCATTGTTATCTTTCACGTTTTTCTTTCTACAACATTATTATTATTTTTTCTGATGAACCAATGACTGTGACATGTAATGAGACAACACAACATAAGGATAGTGACTCAGAATAAGAGGATGAGATACCTGAGGAAATTGTTAGGGAAGTTGAGAGCTTTGAGAATAAACCTAAGTCCAACCTGGACGAAACCGAAGCAATCAATTAGAGAGACGCCCAAACCGTCAAGGAAACTCGCATAAGCATTCACTTATCAATGCTAGAAAAGGAAGAGTACATCCGTTTCCTAAAGGAATATAAGGATATCTTTGCATGGTCATATGATAACATGACTGGTCTGAGCACATCCATAGTGGCTCACAAATTGCCTACCAATTCAATGTATCCGCCAGTGAAGCAGAAACTTAGAAGATTCAAACCAGACATGATCCTGAAAATCAAGAAGGAGGTCACTAAGAAGAACAAAGCAAAGTCCTCAGGGTTGTTGAGTACCCAACCTGGTTAGCAAATATTGTAGCAGTTTCGAAGAAAGATGGTAAAGTCAGGGTGTGTGTTGACTATTGAGATTTAAACAAATCAAGTCCCAAGGATAAGGCTGTATTTTTGGCGGTCCCGGGCCTAAATGGGCCAAACGGGCCGGGCCTGGCGGTCCCGGGCCTGGCGGTCCCGGGCCTGGCGGTCCCGGGCTCGGGCGGTCCCGGGCTTCGTGGGCCTGCTGGGTGGAACCGGCCCGTGACGGGCCTAAGCCCAGATGGTCCTGGGCTAAACGGGCCGGTCTCGTGGGCTTAGCGGGCCTAACGGGCTTTTTTATGTCCGAGGTTTTTTTTTTT
>MU730291.1:5202-22603 GCA_026770625.1 Nicotiana glauca
GCAATAACAACTTTAAAAAGTTTCAAGGCAAGCAACACTAGCATGCGTAAATCATGCCGAGGTCGAGGCCCGCTCGAATAGAAATGTAAACTGTGCACTGCCGAGGGTCGAACGGCCCGAACCATAGATGCATCTATTTAATCTGCCGAGGCGTTTGGCCCGCTCTAAAAATAAACACATAGAGACATTCAATCAAGAAGTCAACATGGAGCAATTATTAAAAGAGAAGCTAATTCACTTTTAACAATTTAAGAAAAATGAGGTTTAGATCTCTTTAGAAATTCATTTACTATTTCGATGTGATTTTAGCAATTCAACTATCCATAAGATTGCAAATTTTCCAAGTATAGCATGCTTTTGAGTCCTAGACTATCCAGACAATAGAATACTAGTAGCTACGCATGGACTCTTGTCATCTCGTGCGTATGTAGCCCCCACAATTAGGAGCACATATCTAATTAACTCACATATGGGGACAATTCCCTTTTACAAGGTTAGAAAGGAGACTCATCTCGCTCCGAAGATCCATAACCGGCATTCCACGCTCTTCGAAAGCTTCAATCAATGCACAAAGCTCCAAAACTAGCCAATGGTTATACAAACTCATTAATATATGCTTAATTATTCTTTATAATCTAATTTTATAGCGATTCCTAACCCTGATCGAAAAGTTGACGAAAACGCCCCCGGGCTCACGTGACCGGAATCAGAAATTTCTCGAAGATAAAGTTTACCTATGAACTCACGAACTCAAATATATGATTTTTTCTTAATTTCATTCCCAAAATCGTGGTCAAATTTCAAGAATATTAATTTTCTAGGTTTTCTCTCAAACCCCAAGTTTTTCTACAAATTCCTTGTCTAAATCCATGTATAAACTTTATATTTAACTCAAAGCTAGCATAAATTACTTACCTCATGATGGCACCTCAAAGTTGCTCCCCATCGGCTCCAATGGAAGAAAATGGGGTTAAAATGAACCCAACACCGGATCTTAAAAGACCTCACTGCCTCAGCTATTTCCGCACCTGCGGCCCCTTGACCGCTTCTGCGATTCTACAGGTGTGGTTAAATTACCGCTTCTGCGGTCCTCCCTAGGCCGCCCCTTTTTCGCTTCTGCGACCAGCCTTCTGCAGATGCGGTCCCGCTTCTGCGGAATCTTGACCGTATTTGCGGTCCTCGAGCCCTGACAAAAAATTCGCTTCTGCGGAGGATTGACCGCATTTGAGGTCCCGCTTCTGCGGTCCTAGAAACGCAGATGCGGTTATGGCAGAAGAAGCATACCTTCAGCTATTCTTCAACTTCCAAATTTGATCCGTTAACCATTCGGAATCCACCCGAGGCCCCCGAGACCCCAATCAATCATACCAACCAGTCCCAAAACACATTACGGACTTCCTCGATGCCTAAAATCACATCAAACAATGCTAAAATCATGAATCAACCCCCAATCCAAGCTTTATGAAGTTTAGAACTTTCAACTTCTACTTTCAATGCTTAAACCTACCAAATCACGTCCGATTGACCTCAAATTTTGCACACAAGTCATATCCGACATTACGAACCTACTCCAACTTTCGGAATCGAATTCCGTCCACTTCCGGTCAAACTTCTCAAAAACCTTCAAATTTCTATCTTTAGCCAAATTGATCCAAAATGACATACGGACCTCTGATTTCACTTCCGATCATACTCCCGACACCAGAATCACCATACAGAGCTATTCACAGACTTGGAATCCCAAACGGACATCGATAATACTGAAATGCACTTCAAGCCAAACTTATAAAATTTCTTCCAAAATGCTAACTTCCACAATAGGCGCAAAAATGCTCTCGGGTCATTTAAAACCCGATCCGGGCATACGCCAAAGTCCGAAATCATCATACAAACCTGCCGGAACCTTCAGATCCCAATTCCGAGGTTGTTTACTCAAAAATCCAATCCTAGTTATTTCTTTCAACTTTAAGTTTTCGAAATGAGAATTCTCTTTCCAAATCAACTTTGAACTTCCCGAAATCTAATTTCGACCATGCGTACAAGTCATAATACCTGAAATGAAGCTGCTCATGGCCTTAAACTGCTGCACGACGCGCTAGAGCTCAAAACGACCGGTCGGGTCGTTACATTCTCTCACACTTAAACATACGTTCGTCCTCGAACATGCCAAGAACTACACTGGAGTAGTCTGAAATCACTGTTTAAATTCTCATGCACCTTCCCGTGCTACCACAACTCAGTTGAGTACATCAGCTTGATCAATCCTGACGATATTCCCTTTTATTCAAGCAAATAAGCCTTAGAGCCTAATTCAAACATCCGAAATTCTATGCCAGACCTGTTTCCATCATATGCTCACCATAACAATGACTACACCCAGCACCAAAACATGACTGCGTACCTTAGCTAAATTCACACCCTTTCACTATTTTACTCATAGGACTACAATAACATTCTCTGATCATATAAATCGAAATTCCACGAATCTGATGCTCCCATTGCACCCCATGACATACACAGATCTTACTCTAACCTTTACAATACCGCCACGATGGAAGAGATATGTAGAAATTCATAATCTACTGCCGAGTCAACCAATCATTGAGTCTATACTTCTGACAAGAAACATTACCTCATTCTGAACCAAATAATGATCTTTGCTCCGTAATATATTTCACTTAATCAAATTGCACTGATCCTAAATCCAACAATCTCGTCTCACCCAGTACAAACTGCTCAGGCAATAAGCCACCCCGATATGACCAAAAATCTCATATGATTCCACAATGTGCCAATAGGCTACCAATTAGAATGGGATATAAAAAGGAAAATGATCTCTAAAAAAGAGTTTCAATTACCCCGCTCGCAAATCATACATGCGACGCGGGCGCACAGCTAATATGAGCTTCCTTCGGAAAATAGGAAACAGAAAACAATAAACAGATATGGGGGAACTGTACTGAACATCACATTGTTGCGGCCCGCAACTCGATCCGAGCAATCATAACCATGGCAGCATGCCACCCGATCCACACAACATAACCATGGCGGCGTGCCACCCGATCCAAATAACATACCCATGGCGGCGTGCCACTCGATCCACACATAAAACTCACGCAAGGAGATATACATCGAGCTAATTTGCCCATTACAGCAAGATACCGAATATCAGTGACAAGCACGCTAGGTGCATAATACCATTTCCCTAGGGAGACATATAATGCTATAATCCACAAACTCGAGCACAACTGAGGTGCGATGTACAATCCAAATCTCAAGAGCCATCCTGCTCATATAACAACATCTCTATGCGGAACCTCAACACATAAGAAATTCACCAAGCCATCTCACAACTCACACGGCGCAATACATCATTACATGAAATTGCTGACAACGAAATAACACCCCGACTACCTTCCATAAGGAGAGCATATTGCTGAGATGAACACATCTGGCCTGATATAAGGCCCATGTTCACATTTAAATCAATCAACAGACCTCAAGTCGATCCTGATCGCACCAACTAGGCCAATAACCTTTCAAAGGTCCATAATAACTCCCTTTTTCTCATAACACATAAGTACAACCCTCATAACCAGAGCGAACCTCCACCGTCCATAACCCAACAAATAGAGTGCCCTCCAGGCATAAATTCTCAAATTAATTATATTACCACAATCCTCATACTTGTTTTAGATCTTAAATCAATCGAGTGACTACATGCCACACTTATACAATCTTCCTATGGGACACATTCCCACAACCTTTCAAAACATATAACAGGTCCACACATCCAAACCACCGGCCGCACTAATGCTGAAAAGCGATCAAGAATCCTTAACTAGGATGCAAAGCCTTTTTCACAAAATACCGATCTCAGGTGATACTGACGACAATACCAACTCACTTTAAACATCAAAACTTCTTTCTTGCTCATCCAAGCTCGTGACATCCTTGACAACACTGACTGCAACTTGATCCTCACTTCAAATTCCATACCACTCACCGCTCCCATTATGCCAACGTGCAATAAAACACAATTTTCGTCATAACTCTGGAACCACTAATACGTTAACACTTCATCATATAAAAACTTTTCACTTAACTCACTTCAGGAGATCCATAGTATCACATAGGCGAATTCTCATAACCGTAGAATATGCAAATCTCTAAGTAGTGGTCTAAGCCACCATAGCCCTTCCGGGATCCGCCTACACATAACATGCCATAACAGAAGAATGCTCCTGAACAACATTAATTACGGCAACCGACAAGCCTAACACGTACCACCACAAATCACATGCATAACTTGATCACGCTAAAGGAACTGACCTCTACCACTAATACACCAACTCAATTGTGGTTGACCAATGTATCTTCCTTCGATTTATCCCGATTGACTTAGTAATAACAATAACTCCTTTCAACACATAACACACTCCATCCGCACTCACCCGGAGTGACCTAGAACCGCGTGACCATGCTGTCTCAAATCCCATGAACCATTTCATACCTTCCTTGTGTGCACATTCACAACCTCAACTGATATGACCATTCTGCTAATCCTTCTACAAATCCGAAGTCCTTTCTCATCTTTCTCTCAAGTGCTACACTGCAAGTCAAAACATTATAGAACATTCTGGGCCTTCACTCATAAGCTGCTACAAAAACTTGATTCTTAACTGTACTTGTAGGCTTGAAATCATTAGGAACCATACTTTACTTTTTTTTTTTTGAATCCATTAGGACCGTTGCTGAGAGCCACCTGCTCTGACTAGGTCCCGAATATAATCAACTATAAGAATCTTCTAGCACAAGAATACACTCTCGACGAAGCACCCAACATAATCAATTCCCTTGAAACCGGCATTTATACAAGGCGTAAATCCTTAATCCTTCCCCAAGTTTGAACATGAGCCAATAGGGCCAACCATAACAACCCTTAACAATTCCTTTGCTCAAATCACCACTTATGTTCTTTTTCCGCAGCCGAAATAACCCATGAAATATGCTAACAACCAGAAAACCTTGCAAGTGGGTAACAATGCAACCCAATCATAAGCGGTGGGACTCTCCCACTTAGCTTGTAGCCACTATTACCCAACTCTGGAACTCACCGGGATTCCGTATCTCTTATTGATATAACCTTGCGCAATCAACCTCCTAAATTCTCGGATTCTTCATGTAAAACACCTTTTTTATACTCTGAATCATCAATCATATTCGCACGACCGATCTCTTTGCTGCATATTAGCCCATACTTCAAATTAGATCCATAGACCCCAATCACCAATCACTAAAATTCCCAAATCGATCCAAGCTCTCCTTAAGGCGCGTAGTCATTCTACCACCAAGCCCCTATGCAGCTCCGCCACTCTCCCACTTTGGGAAAACTCAGTCCTTTAATGAACTACTCGACCCACGCTTCTTATACCTGGCCTTCTAGAAGTTTTAAACATCGCCTGACACTTCCCACATGTCCTTCCTCATACTTTGCTGCTCAATTGTTGCCTTAATTAAAATCTATCTTCATAGCACTTGAATCCACAAATCGCTAGTAACTTTAAATTTTTGCCGGAGATCATCTCTCTCGAGCTGCCAATATTATATATGTCGATTCGACCTTGAACCACCTTGCCTCGCGACATCTAATAGTAGCTTCTTTAATACCGACCTGCATTATCCTTCTCCAAAGGTGAGTTGTAGAAGATCATAACACTACAAATTTAGTACATTCAATAAGGACAACAACACCTCATCATAGAAGAAAACTTCCACCACGCTAGCAAATACCGAGTCCCGATATCTCATCAGCCCAAACCTGAACATTCTCTGCCCGATTGCCTTTCCCTTGCCGGGAATAAAACACTGAATCTCTAAATCATATACTGAGTAAACCTCCGTTCAAGTCATTCACTGCCTCAACACACATGAAAACATCCTACTATCATAACAATACTGCGGAATAATCGCTCATAAGCATCATGGCAATCTGTGCCTAGCTTCAGAGCTCTCAGAAATACCGCTATTGAGCTGAAACAACAGAATAGCCTTCCACAAGGTGACGATAATAGCTCAAACAACCCCGCAGAAGGAACACCTCGCACTATAATCGTAGTGCCATTACAATTCCTTAATTCTTGATTTATAACCAGCGGTTCGCGTCGCGTAAGATTAAGTAGGAAGAGAACAAGGGCCTAAGCCTAAAGGAATCAAATCGCACGATGAGGAATCAAGAAGGGAAGTTCTCCTAACAGCCTTGTAGCCTCCCAAAGATAAGTACAGACGTCTCCGTACCGATCCGCGAGACTCTACTAGACTTGCTCATGACTTGTGAGACCTAAGGGAACCTAGTGCTCTGATACCATGTTGTCAGGACCCAAAATACACTAAGGGTCGTGGTGGCACCTGACACTGCTGTCAGGCAAGCCAACTGAAATACTTAATTTTCTTCCTTTAATAATTTTTGAAAACACTTCTTTTATACAATTAAAACAATACTCAGTATATTTATCCAAATGAATAATGAAATATTTAAACATCTTTTAAAATTTCCGAATGAATCCAAATACATCCCAGAACCCGGTGTCACAAGTACATGAGCATTTATTAAGGAAATAAAATACAACATCCATATGAAATACAAAGGACAGAAAGTAGATACAATATACTGGAAGGGACTATACTAGCTGCGGGCTACCTCGAATAATGCAACTCACTTAGTCCCCAAATCATCCATGCTGCTCGCCCAGTAGGCCACTAGAGATACATATACCTGTGTAACAAAAATGCAGAAGTGTAGTATGAGTACGAAAACAACGTGTCCTCAATGAGTATCCCGTCTAATCTCAAAGAAGTAGAGACGAGATGGTCGACTTCGACACTTACTAGTGGTCCAATAATGATGTCAATAATACATTAAGTCGTAGATTTTTATAAACATGATTTTAATCCAATAGATGGAAACAAGCAAACAATTATGTCTTTTAGAGGAAATTTCCAAAATTCCTTTTCGTTATTATCCAATTATTCTCAAGCCACGAAGAGGCAATAACAACTTTAATAAGTTTCAAGGCAAGCAATACTAGCATGCGCAAATCATGCCGAGGTCGACAGCCCGCTGCAACAGAAATATAAAATGTGCACTGCCGAGGGTCGAACGGCCCGAACCATAGATGCATCTATTTAATCTGCCGAGGCATTCGGCCCGTTCCAAAAATAAAACATAGAGACATTCAATCAAGAAGTCAACATGGAGCAATTATTCAAAGAGAAGCTAATTTGCTTTTAACAATTTAAGAAAAATGAGGTTTAGATCTTTTTAGAAATTCATTTACTATTTCGATGTGATTTTAGCAATTCAACTATCCATAAGATTACAAATATTCCAAGTATAACATGCTTTTGGGTCCTAGACTACTCGGACAATAGCATAATAGTAGCTACGCATCGACTCTCGTCACCTCGTGCGTACGTAGCCCCCACAATTAGGAGCACATAACTAATTAACTCACCTATTGGGACAATTCCCTCTTACAAGGTTAGAAAGGAGACTCACCTTGCTCCGAAGATCCATAACCGGCATTCCACGCTCTTCCGAACGCTTCAATCGACGCACAAAGATCCAAAACTAGCCAATGGTTATACAAACTCATTAATATATGCTTAATTATTCCTTATAATCCAATTTTATAGCAATTCCTAACCCCGATCGAAAATTTGTTGAAAAAGCCCTCGGCCTTACGTGGCCGGAATCAGAAATTTCTTGAAGATAAAGTTTACCTATGAACTCACAAACTCAAATATATGATTTCCTCTTAATTTCATTCCCAAAATCGTGGTCAAATTCCAAGAATACTAATTTTCTAGGTTTTCCCTCAAACCCCAAGTTTTTCCACAAATTCCTTGTCTAAATCCATATATAAACTTTATATTTAACTCAAAGCTAGCATAAATTACTTACCTCATGACGAGTGATGAATATGGCACCTCAAAGTTGCGCCCCATCGGCTCCAATTGAAGAAAATGGGGTTGAAATGAACCCAACCCCGGATCTTAAAAGACCTCACTGCCTCAGCTATTTCCGCACATGCGGCCCCTTGACCGCTTCTGCGGTTATGCAGGTGCAGTTAAATTACCACTTTTGCGGTCCTCCTTGGGCCGCTCCTTTTTTGTTTCTGCGACCAGCCTTCCGCAGATGCGGTCCCGCTTCTGTGGAATCTTGACCGCATCTGCGGTCCTCAAGCCTTGACCAAAAATCCACTTCTGCGGAGGACTGACCGCATTTGCGGTCCTACTTCTACGGTCCTAGAACCGCAGATGCGGTTATGACAGAAGCAACATACCTTCAGCTATTCTTCAACTTCCAAATTTGATCCGTTAACCATCCGGAATCCACCCGAGGCCCCCGGGACCCCAACCAATCATACCAACCAGTCCCAAAACACATTACGGACTTTCTCAAGCCTCAAATCACATCAAACAATGCTAAAATCATGAGTCAATCCCCAATCCAAGCTTTATGAACTTTAGAACTTCCAATTTCTACTTTCGATGCTTAAACCTACCAAATCACGTCCGATTGACCTCAAATTTTGCACACAAGTCATACCCGACATTACAGACCTACTCCAACTTTCGGAATCGGATTCCGACCTCGATATCAAAAAGTCCACTTCCGGTCAAACTTCTAAAAAACCTTCAAATTTCTATCTTTAGCCAAATGGATCAAAAATGACCTACGGACCTCCGATTTCACTTCCGATCGCGCTCTCGACTCTAGAATTACCATACAAAGCTATTCACAGACTCGGAATCCCAAACGGACATCGATAACACTGAAATGCACTTCAAGCCAAACTTATGAAATTTCTTCCAAAATGCTAACTTCCACAATAGGTGCAAAGAAATGCTCCCGGGTCATTTAAAACTCGATCCGGGCATACGCCAAAGTCCGAAATCATCATACAAACCTGCTGGAACCTTCAGATGCCAATTCTGAGGTCGTTTACTCAAAAATCCAATCCTAGTTATTTCTTTCAACTTTAAGCTTTCGAAATGAGAATTCTCTTTCCAAATCAACTCTGAACTTCCCGAAATCTAATTCCGACCACGCGTACAAGTCATAATACCTGAAATAAAGTTGCTCATGACCTCAAACTGCTGAACGACGTGCTAGAGCTCAAACGACCGGTTGGGTCTTTACAGAAATTATTTATGTTCTTCTAACAGTCAAATATTTTATTAAAATAAGTTTGGTTTGTCAAAACGACTAATATATATTTCTGACCTAAAAAAGTACTAAATATTTTGCATTTTAAATTAGTACTTTTATTGTCACCACCCAAAATCCACTAAGGGCCGTGGTGGCACCGGACACCGCTGTTAGGCAAGCCAACCGAAATACTTAATTAAACTCTAATTTTTGTATCGTCTTTAATTATTTTTCTTTATACATTAAATAACAAATAATAAAATTTACAGAAAATAAATGTGAAGTCTTTAACAAAACTTAACATTTAATAACCCAAATATCCTCCCAGAACCTGGTGTCACAAGTGCATGAGCAATTTCTAAGAAATAATGTAATACAACAATCGTCCGGAATATAATATTGGATAGAAATAATGAAACGACCCGACCGGTCGTTTCAAGCCCTAGCACATCGTTCAGCAGTCTGAGGATATGAGCAGCTTCATTTTAGAAAGTGTGACTTGTTCGCATGGTCGGAATTTAAATTCAGGAAGATCGGAGTTAAATTTAGATGAAAATTCTCATTTGAGAAGCTTAAAGTTGAAAGAATGAACTAGGATTGGAATTTTAAGTAAACGACCTTGGAATCAGGATCTGAAGGTTCCAGCAGGTTTGTATGATGATTTCGGTCTTGAGCGCATGCCCTGATGGGGTTTTGGATAACCCGGGAGCGTTTTGGCGCCTATTGTGGAAGTTAGCATTTTAGAAGGAATTTCTTAAGTTTGGATCGAAGTGCATTTCAGTGTTATCAATGTCTGTTTGTGATTCTGAGTCAGAGAATAGCTCCGTATGGTGATTCTAGAGTTGAGAGCGCGATGGGAAGTGAATTCGGAGGCCCGTAGGTCCTTTTGGAGCAATTTGGCTAAAGTTAGAATTTGAAGGTTTTTGAGAAGTTTGACCGGGGGTTGACTTTTTGGTATCGGGGTTGGAATCCAATTCCGGAAGTTGGAGTAGGTACATAATGTCAAATATGACTTGTGCGCAAAATTTAAGGTCAATCGGACATGATTTGATAGGTTTAAACATCGGAAGTAGAAGTTGGAAAGTTCGAAGTTCATAAAGCTTGAATTGGAGGTCGATTGATGATTTTAGCATTGTTTGATTAGATTTGATGCCTCGAGCAAGTTCGTAATGTGTTGTGGGACTGGTTGGTATGATTGGTTGGTGTCCCGGGGGTCTCGGGAGGATTCTGGGTGGTTAACGGATCGAAGTTTGATTTTGGAAGAGGGCTGAAGGCATCTGGTTGCTGGTATTTTCGCTTCTGCGGTTGGTTGACCGCAGAAGCGGCACAGCTACGGGGAGCCGCAGATGTGGTTTTTGGTCCATAGCTTGGGACCGCAGATGCGGTCTAAATTCCATAGAAGCGGAACCGTATCTGCGGAAGGGTCATCGCAGAAGCGAAAATGGGGGGTTCAGTGGCAGTCGCAGAAGCGACTTGTTTTTCCGCTAAAGCGGAACCACATAAGTGGTTATATTTCCGCAGAAGCGGAAGCAACTGGGGCAGTGTATTTTTTTAAGTTCGGGGTTGAGCTCATTTCAACCACATTTTTCTTCCATTGGAGTCGATGGGGAGCAGCTTGGGGACGCCATTTTCGTCACTTGTCATGAGGTAAGTAATTTATGCTTGCTTTCAATTAAATACAAGGTTTATACATCGATTTAGGCATGGAAATTAGTATAAAAATTTGGTTTTTGGTGGAAAATCTAGAAAATCATATTCTTGGAATTTAGCCATGATTCGAGTATGGAATTAAGAGAAAATTGTATATTTGAGTTCTTAAGGTCATGGGTAACCTTTATCTTCGAGAAATTTCGGATTCCGGGCACGAGGGCCCGAGGGCATTTTTGTCAACTTTTTGTTCGGGGTTAGGAATTGTTATAAATTGGGTTGTAAAGTATAATTGAGCATATATTAATGAATTTATATTATAGTTGGCTAGTTTTGGAGCATTGTGCGTTGGTGCAAGTCTTCGAAAGAATGTAGAATGCCGGTTGTGGATCTTCGGAGCGAGGTGAGACTCCTTTCTAATCTTGTGAGGGGGAATTTACCCCATAGGTGAAGTAATTGATTATATGGTCATATTTGTGGGGACTGCGTATGCACGAGGTGACGAGAGTCCGTGCGTAGGTACTATTATGCTATTGTTCGGGTAGTTAGGACCCAAAAGCATGTTATACTTGGATTACTGTGAACCCATTGATAATTTGAATTGTTTAAATCACCTTGAATTGGTAAAGGAATTTAAAAAAGAGATTTGATATTAAATTCGACCTAAAATGTTAAAAAGAGAAATTGTCTATTTGGTTGATTATCCCCGATAAGCTCTTGATTTCCTACTTGAGCATGTATTTTATGTGTGTCTGCGTCGCATGGATGATTCGCGAGCAGGATATGTGTTTATTTATGGAACGGGCCGAATGCCTCCGTGAAAATAGATGCATAAATGGTTCGTGTCGCTCGACCCTCGGCAGTGCACAATTTATATTCCTATTGGAGCGGGCCGTCGACCTCGGCATGATTTGCGTATGTTTATCCGTTACTTGAAAATTGTAAACGTGGAATTGGCCCTACATGGCTTGATATAAACTGATAAGATGATAAAGAACAGACTGTAGAAGTCCTTGATTTATTGATGAAGGTGTTTACCTGTTTTCTGGTTTCACAATCAGAACTTCTTTACAAATCCATGATTGTCCTCGCATTTATAAAATATTGCTAATTGTCCTCTAGTGAGTGTCGGAGTTGGCCATCTCGTCTCTACCCCTACGGTATTAGGAGGGATACTCACTGAGTACACGTTGATTACGTACTCATACTACACTTCTGTGCATTTTTGTTGCACAGGTATATATACCTCTAGCAGCCTATTGGGCATAGCAGCACAGACGACTCAGGGATTAGGTGAGCTGCAGTGTTCGAGATGACCCGCAGCCAGTGTAGTTCCCTCCAGTATTTTCTTGTTGTTGTTTCCTTGTCCACTGTATTTCGGACATATGTTGTATTTTATTTTCCACATCGATAGTTGCTCATGCACTTGTGACACCGGGTTCTGGGATGGTTTGAAGTATTATATTAATTGCTTAACTTTTAAATTTGATTTGAAACTATATTCTCTAAAATTTCTAAATAATTAAGGAAAAATCCTGGATTTCAAAAGTGTTAAAACGAGATTTAATTCAGTATTTGAGTTGTCTAGCCTGACAGTGGTGTCCGTCGCCACCATGACCCTTAGTAGATTTTGGGTCGTGACAACATGGTATCAGAGCACTAGGTTCCCATCGGTCTCACGAGTCATGAGCAAGTCTAGTAGAGTCTCGCGGATTGATACAGAGACGTCTGTACTTATCCTCGGGAGACTGCATGACTGTTAGGAGTACTTCCCTTCTTGATTTCCTTATCGTGCGGTTTGATTCCTTTGAGGCGTATGCATTTGATTCCTTCTCACTCAATCTTACGCGACGCGAGCGCTTGTCATAAATCGAAAATTGAAGGATTGTAATGGCACTACAAATGTGGTGCAGGATGATTTTCCCGGTATAGTTGATTAGACCATTATAGTCGCATTTTGGAGGGATATTTTATTGTTTCAACTCAGTAATAGAACTGCTAAGAGACTTGAGGCTAGGCACAGGTTGCCATGATGCTTATGAGTGATTATTCCGCAGTGTTGTTGTAATGGTAGGGTGTTGCCCACGTGTCAGGGCGGTGAATGAGTTGAAGGGATACTTACTCAGTATGTAATCAAGGGATTCGGTATTTTATTCCCGGCATGGGAAGTCAATCGAACTAAGGATGGTCAGGTGTGGACCGGTGGAAGTAATGAGGCGTGGTAATTGCAAGCGTGGTGGAGTTCTTCTCTATATGGGAGAGCTGTTGTCCTAATTGAACGCTTTAAGTTTGTTGGCGTTATAATCTGCTACAATTTGCCTTGGAGCAAGATATTGTGAAATAGTATTGGAGATACAACTACCAGATATCGCAGGGTGCGGTCGTTCTGGATTGAATCGGTATTTCAATATGGCGGTTCGAGAAGACGACCTTCAGAAAAGTATAAAGTTAGTAACAAATTATGGATTCAAGTTTCAGGAAGATACATTTTATTAAGGTAACAACGGAGCAGCAAAAGTATGAGGAAGGTCATGTGGGAAGTGTCAGATGGTGTTTAAAACTTTTAGAAGGCCAAGTATGAGGAGCAAGGTCGAGATGAGTTCCGCCAAAGTGGGAGAGTGGCGAGGGTTCCATATGGGCTTGGTGTAGGAAGACTACGCGCCTTAAGGAGAGTTGGATCGAATTAGGGATTTTAATAATTGGTGATTGAAGCCTGCATGTATGATGTGAAGTATGGGATATTATGCGGCAGAAGATTGATATGGCCGAAAGGAGCTGCTTGAAATGGAGGAGAGTGCAACATAACCCCGAAATTGGAAGGATGTTACCATGCATTTAATTGATGTCCGCGAGGGGCGGATGGACTTGTGCAACTGCAAAGTGAGCTCGGACTCAGGATGGGCTATTGTTGTCGCAGTGAATGTACCCCGTATAGCGGCGTGGGAAGATGTCTGGAGGTAATTCCCCTAGGTGGGTTATTCCCCGTGAGCAGATTAGCGGTCGCGTGGTTAGCGCAGCTTCTGCAAGGAATTATATTGGTTGTTCAATAAAGAGATCGGTCGTGCAAATGTGGTTAATGATTCAGAATATGAAAGATGCGGATTTACAGGAAGACTCCGAGAAATTTTGATAACTTATGGTGCGAGGTTATGTCAATAAGAGGTAAAAAGGTCGGGCGAACTCAAGAATGGTGAAATTATGGCTTCAACCTAAGTGGGAGAGTCCTACCGCTTATGATTGGGCGGTACAATTAACTACTTGCGTGATTTCTGCTTATTAGCATATCGATGGGTTAATTTAGCTACGAGAAAAGACCTTAAGTACTAAATTGAGCGGAGGAATTATTAAGGATGTGCTATGGTTAGCCTTATGGCCTCATGCTCGAACTTGGGAAAAGATTTAAGATTTATGCCTTGTATAGAAATGGGTTAAAAGGGGAGTGACTCTGCCAGGTGCTTCATTGAGAGGGTATTAATGTTCTAGAAGATTCAGGGATCTGATTATATTCGGGATCAAATCAGAGCGGGTGGCTCTCAGCAACGGTCCTAGTGGAACTCAAAAGATAAAGTGGGGTACCTAATAATTTCAAGCCTATAAGTACAACTAAGAATCAAGCTTTGTAGCAGCTTATGAAAAGGTGCCCAGAATGTTCTATGATGTGTTACCTTGTGGTGTAGCATTCGAGAAATGTGAGATAATTTGTGATATTTTAGACAGCATGGTCTCGCAATTCAAGGTCACTCGGGGTGAGTGTAGAGGGAGTATGTTATGCGTTGAAGAGAATTAGTATTATTTCCAAAGCAATCAAGGATAAATTGGAGAGAAATGGATTGATTAGCCATAGTTGAATTTGGCATGTAGGGGTCTGTGATCCGTCCATTTAGCGTGATCGAGTTATTTATTTTATTTGAGGCGGTACGTGTGAGGTTTGTCCGCCGCCATAATTGATAACATTCTAAACCATTCTACTGTTTTGGCTTGTTATGAGGAAGCAGATTACGGAAAGGCTATGGTGGCTTGGACCACTACTTGCAAATTTGCATATTCTACAGTTTTGGGAAACTACCTGTGTGTTTCGATGAATCTCCTAAAGTGAGTTAAGTGAAAAGTTCGTATATGATGAATTGTTAAAATGATAATGATTTTGGAGTTATGATGAAAAATTATGTTCTATCGTATGTTGGCACGTTGGGTGCAGTGGGTAGCATTGAGATGCGAAAGTGAGGATCAAGGTTGCAGTTCGGTGTTGGCAAGGATGTCACGGGCTCGGATGAGCAAGGAAAGGGTTGAATGATTACAGTAAGTTGGTAGTGTATTCAGCGTCACCTGGGAGCGATGTGTTGTGAAAGAGGCTTTGCATCCTGGTTAAGGATTCTTGAACGCTTTTCAACGTTTGTGCGTCTGGTGATTTAGATGTGCGGACCCGTTATTCATTTTGGAAGATTGTGGGAACGTGTTCCACGGGAAGATTGTACCAGCGTGGCATTTAGCCACTTGTTTGATTAAAGATTTAAATCAAGTATGAGGAATTTGGGTAATATCATTGCCTTGAGAATTTATGCCTGAAGGGCACCTTGTTTATTGGGTTATGAACCGAGGAGGTTTGCTCCGGTTATGACGGTTTTTCTCGTGTATTATGAGAAGAAGGAAAATTAGTATGGACCTTTGAAAGGTCATTGGCTTAATTTGATATGATCAGGATCGACTTGAGGTCGATGGATGGATTTAAATGTGAATTTGGGCTTTATGGCAGGCCAGCTATGTTCATTTCAGTAATGCGCTCCTTATGGAGTAGTCAGGGTGTCATCTCGTTGTCAGATATTTCATAAAGTGATATATTGCACCATGTGAGTTTTGAGACGGCCTGAGAAATTGTGTATGTATTGTGGTTCCGTATTGCGATGAAGTTAGGTGAGCAGGATGGCTCTTGAGATTTAGATCTTGTATCGCACCTCAGTTGTGCTTGAGTTTTGTAGCCTATAGCACTATGTGTTTTCTCAGGGATGGTATTATGCACTTAGTGTGCTTACAATCGAAATTCGATATTTTTATTGTAATGAGCAGATTTAGCTCGAAGGGCAATCTCCTTATGTGAGATCTATGTGTGGATCGGGTGGCACGTCGCCATGGATATGTTATATGGATCGGGTGGCACGCTATCATGGGTATGTTATTTGGATCGAGTTGCACGCCGCAACAGTGTGATGATGAGTGTAGTTTTTGTATATGCTAATTTTGAATGTCCTGCATCCTATTTTCTAAGGAAAGTCCGTAGTAGTGCGTGAGTTAGGTAATTCCTTCTAGAGTTTGATTTCCTGTTTTGTTGTGTTCGGATTGGTGGCTATTGGCACATTGTGGCATCATTTGAGGCTTGTGATCACATTAGGAGTGACTTATTGCCTGAGCAGTTCGTACTGGGAGAGACGAGATTATGGGATTTAAGATTAGTGCAATCTGATTATATAAAGTATATTATGGAGCGAAGATCATTATTTGGTTTAGAATGTGGTAATGTTTCTTGTCAGAAGTATAGACTTGACGGTTGGTTGACTCGGCAGTTGATTATGAATTTCGGCATCTTATTCGTCGTGGCGGTATTGTAATAGTTAGAGTAAGACTATGTAGGTCATGAAATGCAATGGGAGCATCGGATTCGTGGAATTTCGATTAATTCAAACAGAAATGTTATTGTGGTCCTATGAGTAAAGTGATGCAAAGTGCGAATTCAGCGGAGTTATGCAGTCATGTTTGAGTACATCGTATAGTAATTGATACGGTGATCGTATGTTGGAAACAGGCCTGGCATAGAATTCCGGATGTTGGAATTGGGATCTAAGGCTTAATTTTTTGAATAAAAGGGAGTATCTTTAGAACTTATCGAGCTAATGTGCTCAACTGGGTTGTGATAGCACAGGAAGGCGCTTGAGGTGCTAAACAGTGATTTCAGACTACTCTAGTGTAGTTCTCAGCACGTTCGAGGATGAACGTATGATTAAGTGGGAGAGAATATAACGAACCGACAGGTCGTTTCGAGCCGTAGCGCATCGTTCAGCAGTCTAAGGCCATGAGCAACTTCATTTCAGGAAGTGTGACTTGTTCGCATGGTCGGAATTCAAATTCAGGAAGATCGGAGTTAAATTTAGATGAAAATTCTCATTTGAGAAGCTTAAAGTTGAAAGAATGAACTTGGATTGGAATTTTGAGTAAACGACCTCGGAATCAGGATCCGAAGGTTCCAGCAGGTTCGTATGATGATTTCAGACTTGGGAGTATTGCCCGGATGGGGTTTTGGATAACCCGGGAGCATTTTGGCGCCTATTGTGGAACTTAGCATTTTAGAAGGAATTTCTTAAGTTTGGCTCGAAGTGCATTTCAGTGTTATTAATGTCCGTTTGGGGTTACGAGTCTGGGAATAGCTCCGTATGGTGATTCTAGAGTTGGGAGCGCGACCGGAAGTGAATTTGAAGGCCCGTAGGTCCTTTTGGAGCAATTTGGCTAAAGTTAGAATTTGAAGGTTTTTGAGAAGTTTGACCGGAGGTT
>MU730295.1:0-15898 GCA_026770625.1 Nicotiana glauca
TTCAGAGTTGTTCCTGGAGAAGTTTCTCCCCGTTACTCAGAGGGATGCTTATCGGAGGTAGTTTGAGCGCCTCCAACAGGGTTCTGTGACGTTCACTCAGTATGAGACCAGGTTTATCGATCTAGCTCGCCATGCTCTTGTTATACTCCCCACTGAGAGGGAGAGGGTGAAGATATTTATTGATGGTTTGATCCAGCCTATTCGTCTCCAGATGGCCAGAGAGGCAGGGAGTGGTATTACTTTTCAGGAGGCAGCCAATGTGACCCAGAGGATCGAGATGGTATTGCCACATGGGGGTGGTCATAGAGCAGACATGATACCCCGTCAGTCATGCCGATTCAGTGGTGCCTCATCTGAAGGCAGGGATTCTTATGATAGGGGTTAGTCTTCTAGGCCCTTCCAGTGAGCCCTCCAGGTTTCTCAGGGTGCCCAAGTGATCGTGGTTTTCGTGGGCATCATTCTGATCAGTAGCCATTCAGTGCACCGTTAGCTCCCATCAGTGCGCCGCTGCTTCAGAGTTTCCAGGGCCGTCCACCGAGGGCTTGTTTCACTTGTGGCGACACGAGGTACATTGCTAGGTATTGCCCTCGAGCTTTGAGCAGATCTTAGTAGCAGGGTCCCCGTCCTATGATTTAGGCACCAGATGTTCCACAGGCCGCCCAGCCAGCTAGGGGCGGGGGTAGAGGTACTAGAGGTGGAGGCAAGGGTCATAGAGATGGAGCTCAGACTGCCAGGGGCGGAGGTCAACTAGACCTAGGGACACAGTACAAGGTAGTAGGGGCCAGCCCCATCGTTATACTCTTCAGGCTAGGCCCGAGGCTTCAGATGCAGTCATTACAGGTACGGTTCTGGTTTGTGATCGAGATGCTTCGGTACTATTTGATCCAGGGTCTACATATTCATATGTTTCATCTTATTTCGCACCATGCTTGGCCATGCCTAGTGATGCTTTGGGTATTTCTGTGTATATATCTACGCCGGTGGGTGACTCTATCGTGGTCGACCGAGTCCATCGTTCATGTATTGTAGTGATTGGGGGTCTTCAGACCCGTGTATACTTTTTGCTCTTAGATATGGTTGACTTTGATATCATTTTGGGTATGGATTGGTTATCACCCTATCACGCTATCTTGGACTGCCATGCCAAGATGGTAACCTTAGCGTTGCCCGATATGCCTCGTTTAGAGTGGAGGGGCACTCCAGGCTATTCTAACCGCAAGGTCATTTCGTACGTAAAGGCTCGACGTATGGTCGAGAAGGGGTGTCTGGCCTATTTGGCCTATGTTCATGATTCCAGTGCTGAGGTTCCTCCTATAGATTTTGTGCCTATTGTTCGGGAGTTTCCATATGTTTTCCCTTCAGACCTGCAGGGTATGCCACCCGACAGGGACATTGATTTCTGTATTGATTTAGCTCTGGGCACCCAGCCAATTTCTATCCCGCCATATCGTATGGCCCCGCCGGAGTTAAAGGACCAGTTGCAGGATTTGCTAGAGAAGGGTTTTATCAGACCTAGTGTTTCACCTGGGGGCGCGCCAGTGTTATTTTTCAAGAAGAAGGACGAATCGATGAGGATGTGCATAGATTACCGGCAGTTGAACAAGGTAACAATTAAGAATAAGTATCCACTGCCGAGGATTGATGATTGGTTTGACCAGCTTCAAGGTGCCAGGGTATTTCCAAGATTGACTTGAGATCTGGATACCATCAGTTGAGGATTAGGGCATCCGGTATCCCTAAGACAGCTTTCCGTACTCGGTATGGGCATTATGAGTTCTTGGTCATGTCATTTGGGTTGACCAATGCCCCAGCAACATTCATGGAGTTGATGAACCGAGTGTTCAGGCCATATTTGGACATGTTCGTAATAGTCTTTATTGATGATATTTTGGTGTACTCCCGCAGTCAGGAGGAGCACGAGCAGCACCTTAGAGTGGTTCTTCAGACTCTGAGGGATAGTCAGTTATATGCCAAGTTCTCCAAGTGTGAGTTTTGGCTGAGTTCAGTAGCATTTCTGGGTCATATTGTATCAGCAGAGGGTATTCAGGTGGACCCGAAGAAGATTGAGGCAGTCAAGAGCTAGCCTAGACCAGCATCAGCTACGGAGATTCGGAGTTTCTTGGGGTTGGCAGGCTATTACCGTCAGTTTGTAGAGGGATTTTCATCTATTGCAACCCCGATAACCAGATTAACCCAGAAGGGTGCCCAGTTCAGATGGTTGGATGAGTGCAAGGTGAGCTTTCAGAAGCTCGAGATAGCTCTAACTACGGCGCCAATGTTGGTTTTACCCACAGGATCAGGGCCTTATACAGTCTATTGTGATGCTTCCTGTATTGGGCTTGGTACAGTGTTGATGCAGGATGGCAAGGTTATCGCCTATGCTTCGAGGCAGTTGAAGATTCATGAGAAGAATTATCCAGTGCATGATTTAGAGTTGGCAGCTATTGTTCACGCCTTGAAGATTTGGAGGCACTATTTGTATGGCGTGGCATGTGTGGTGTTCACTGACCACAAGAGTCTTTAGTACTTGTTCAAGCAAAAGGATTTGAATTTGAGGCAGAGGAGGTGGTTGGAGTTGTTGAAAGATTATGATGTCACCATTTTATACTATCCGGGGAATGCCAATGTGGTGGCCGATGCTTTGAGTAGGAAGTCAGCTAGTATGGGTAGTCTTGCTTATATTCCAGTCAGTCAGAGGCCGCTTGCTTTGGATGTTCAGGCCCTAGCCAATCAGTTCGTGAGACTGGATATTTCTGAGCCCAGTCGTGTGTTGTCTTGCACGGTCGCTAGTTCTTCATTATTGGAGCGTATCCGGGATAGACAGTTTGATGATCCCCATTTGTGTGTCCTCAGGGACACGGTGCAGCGTGGAGGTGCCCAGTAGGTTACCTTAGATGCGGATGGAGTTTTGAGATTGAAGGGGCGAGTTTGCGTGCTCAATGTGGATGGACTTTGAGAGTTGATCTTAGAGGAGGCCTACAGTTCCCTGTACTTTATACATCTAGGTGCTGCAAAGATGTATCAGGACTTGCGGCAGCATTATTGGTGGTGTAGGATGAAGAAGGATATTGTTGCACATGTGGCTCGTTGTTTGAACTGTCAACAGGTTAAGTACGAGCATCGGAGGCCTGCTGGTTTGTTTCAGAGGATTGAGTTTCCCCAGTGGAAGTGGGAAATGATCACTATGGAGTTCGTTACCGGACTTCCGTTGACTCGGAAGAAGTTCGATGCGATATGGGTTATCGTTGATAGGCTGACCAAGTCAGCACATTTCATTCCTGTGGCAGTTTCCTATTTATCCGAGAGATTAGCTGAGATTTATATCCGGGAGATTGTTCGCCTTCATGGTGTGCCGATATCTATCATTTCGGACCAGGGTACGCAGTTTACCTCGTGCTTCTGGGGCACAATTCAGTGAGAGTTGGGCACACGAGTTGAGTTGAGCACAACGTTTCATCCTCATACGGATGGTCAGTCCGAGCGGACTATTTAGATCTTGAAGGATATGCTCTGGGCTTGTGTTATGGACTTTGGAGGTTCTTGGGATCAGTTCTTGCCTTTAGTAGAGTTTGCCTACAATAGAAGCTACCAGTCGAGCATCCAGATGGCTCCTTATGAGACTTTATATGGTAGGTGGTGTCGGTCTCCGATTGGGTGGTTTGAGCCGGGAGAGGCTCGGTTGATAGGTACAAATTTGGTTCAGGAGGCCTTGGACAAGGTCAAGATCATTCAGGACAGGCTTCGTTCGGCTCAATCGTGGCAAAAGAGTTATGCAGATCGTAAGGTTCGGGATGTAGCTTTCATGATTGGTGAGCGGGTCTTGCTCCGAGTGTCGCCTATGAAGGGCGTGATGAGATTTGGGAAGAAGGGCAAGCTTAGCCCTAGGTTCATTGGGCCATTTGAGATCCTTGATCGAATGGGAGAGGTGGCTTACAGACTTGCATCGCTGCCTAGCTTATCAGCCGTGCACCCAGTTTTTCATGTATCCATGCTTCGGAGGTATCACGGCGATCCAGCCCATGTGTTAGATTTTAGCACTGTCCAGTTGGACAAGGATTTATCTTATAAGGAGGAGCCGGTAGCTATTCTAGACCGGCAGGTTCGTCAGTTGAGATCCAAGAGTTTTCCCTCTATTCGTGTTCAGTGGAGAGGTCAGCCCCCTGAGGCATCAACCTGGGAGTCTGAGTCTGATATGCGGAGCCGTTATCCTTATCTATTTCCCGACTCAGGTACTTCTTTCTTTTGTCCGTTCGAGGACGAACGGTTGTTTTAGAGGTGGAGAATGTGACGACCCAAAGGGTCATCACCTATTTTCTCTCTCTTTACGTGCTTCCGAGGCCTTGGAAACCACATTTTTAGTTGCCTCGATTTGCATGCGCAGTCCGGGCGAGTAGCCGGAAAGCTTATAAGTGAAAATGCTAAAAAAATTTTTGATATTAAAATGAATAAAGTTGACTTTGATCAACAGTTTGGGTAAATGGACCCGGACCCGTGATTTGACGGTCCTGGAGGGTCCGTAAAAAAATATGGGACTTGGGCATATACCCGGAATCGAAATCCGAGGTCCCGAGCCCGAGAAATAAATTTTTTAAAAGAAATTGTTAAGGAAAATGAAAATGAAAATTGATTAGAACATATTGGTATCGGGCTCGTATTTTGGTTCCAGCGCCCGGTACAAGTCTTATATGTGTTTTAAGATATTTCTGTGAAGTTTGGTTGAAATCGGATGTCGTTTGACATGTTTCGGACTTAAAACTCTAAATTTGCAAGTTTATGAAGTTTGATGAAAAAGTGAGGATTTTGAGGTTTGATTCATTTATTTTGATGTTATTTTGGCGATTTGATCGCACGGTTTAGTTCGTAGGATGTTGTTGAGTTAATGTATGTGTTTGGTTAGGAACCCCGGGGGCTCGGGAGTGTTTCAGATGTGTTCCGGGGTGGTTTTGCACTTAGAAAAGTTGCAGAAAAATAAGCTCTAGCTGTTGCAGAAAAACCTTCTTCGCGTTCGCGTCACTACCCCCGCGTTCGCGATGCTTTTGATTTTCTTCCTTCGCGATCGCGTATCTTTTCATGCGTTCGTGTAAGACAAGCTTGGGACCCCAGTAACTTCCTCTTCGCATTCATATTCGAAGGTTCGTGAACGTGCAGCCATGCAGCCTTTTTCATCGCGTTCACGTAGTCCTTCACGCGTTCGCATAGGCCTAAATCCTGGACCCCAGCCTTTTTCTCAACGCGTTCGATTCCTCCCCTATCGCGAATGCGATGTTCATTCATGTTAACCCTTGGCGAACCGGCTCCCTTCCCGCGAACACGAAGGGCAAATTTTGCCCAGTTAAATGTTAATTTTCAGAAATAGCAGCTACGAGATACCTTCAAAAATACACGAACTCCTTTCTTCTCCAAGCACTTAAACGTCCATTGAATCCTCCTTTCTTCAAGACCACTTGGGTTAGTAAATTCCAACTTGTTTTCTTCATTTTTCATCATTATTAATCAAATTCCTAGGCTAAAATCATGTAATCTAGGGTTGAAATTGGGAAAAATGGGTAGAGTTAGGGTTTTTTATATTTTCTTGATTTAGACCTCGTTTTGGGGTCGACTTTGAAAATAAATTATATATTCGGGCTCGTGGGTGAATGGGGGATTTGTTTTTGGTCCGAACCGCATGTTTTGACCAAGCAGGCCCGGGGTCGATATTTGAAATTTTGGAAAGAAAACGTGGAAATCTATATTTAGGCATTGGGGTTGATTTGTTTAGCATATATTGATATTATGAAGTCCTTATTGTATAGATTTGATTGAGTTCGAGCCGAATTCGAAAGGAAAAGCGGTCGTTGTGATTTGATTCGACCGTGGAAGTTGAGGTAAGTGTTTGGTTTAACCCTAGCTTGAGGGATTAGGGGTTGAGTCATAATTGTTACCTATTTTGTGTGGAGTACGACGTATGGGCATGGTGACGAGTATCCATACGTCGGTGTCGAGCATGACCGTGAGTCTTAATTTGATAATTTTACACTCTTGCTTGATCCTATGAAAATTTTGACTGAATATTAGTATTATTAATGTTAAGAAGAAGTTGAATAGGATTGATTATAGCTGACTCTCCCTTGTCAGGATGTTTGACTTGTTGCTATTGCTTCCTTGCCGGGAAAAGTATTGATTTGATTGTTCCCTTGCCGGAAAGAGTATTAAATTGATTGTTCCCTTGCTGGACTCGTATTGTGTATTGTATTGAAACTAAAGGGAGCGGGTGGTACGCCTAGCACAAGTGATATTGAAATGGGAGCGGGTGGTATGCCTACCACATGATATATTGAAATGGGAGCGAGTGCTACTCCTACCACACATGATATATTAAAATGGGAGCGAGTGGTACGCCTACCACACCTGATGTATTGAAATGGGAGCGGGTGGTACGCCTACCACGAGATATTGAGAAATGTACTTACCATTATTCCTGATATTTGTTTCTAACTGTTACCCCTGAAGGCATTCTCCCCTCCCTAGTCTAAATTGTTATATTCTTGCTATTTTTCGTCGTACTTGTATATATATCTGCACAGGTTTATGTGATGTCCAGTCAAGCCTCGTCACTACTTCGCCGGGGTTAGGCTAGGCACTTACCATCACATGGGGCCGGGTTGTGCTGATGCTACACTCTGTGCATTTTTGTACAGGTCCAGGTTTCGAGCAGCACCAGTAGCAGCTTTAGTTCGGGAGCATACCTTCAGTCCGGAGAGACCCGAGGTAGCCTTGCAGGCGTCCGCAGGCCCGACGTCTCCCTTCTATCCTTACATTAGACTGTCATCTCTTTTTATTCGGGATAAACAGATTTATATTTCTTTCATACCTTGTATTTAGTATTTTCTTAGATGTTCGTGAGTATGTGACTCTAGTTCATGGGTAGAGATTATGTTGGAATTCAGTATCTTGTTTAGCTATTTAAATTTAGGACTTCCGCTTATTATTGTTGACTTCTCATTGTTTAAATATTATTGTCGAAAAATTGTTAAAAATGATTGTTTATTAAAGGAAAAGTAACAAAAAAAAATTTGGCTTGCCTAGCTTCTACGAGTAGGCGCCATCACGACTCCCGAGGGTGGGAAATCCGGATCGTGATAGGTTTTTTGTCTTTTATTTATCAATTTATTATTGGAGTTTGAATTCTTTCTTATGGTATCAATATTAAACATTGATAAATCTATCTATACTATATTAAAAACATGACGGCCCTTAACAAAATATCATTCATCTTTTTTACCTTTTAAAATAGGGTTCACATTGGACAAAAAGTCATTTAGTAATTTATCCTATATTTAAAAATAGTCATTTAATTATTTTCCTAATATTTAGGATTTGACTTTTCAATTTCTTACCATTCTAAAATTCCTACACTTTTCAATTCACATTATGTTTCGATCACTTTATAGTCCTTTAGGTTTAGGAGGGTTTTTTTAACTAATGAATTTTTACAGTTTAATTTTTTATAAAAATATATTAGGATATTGGATTTCATATTAGGTGAACGCGCACTTTGAACTCCTTTTCAATTTGGGAGTCTTTATTTTTAATAAAATTTTCTTTGTATTTGAACTAAATATATCACACGATTTTACTTGCATAAATTTGTTCCTTATTTATATTATATAATCTTAATTATAATTCCTTCTATATTATTTTACTAAATAATATAAAAAGACCTGTTGATTTCTGGCACTTTGCTTGACGAGTTATAAATTGCTCCTTAGCAGGTGAATTCATTAAGCTTTTCTTTGTCGTTCTTTAGAATAAAATTATAAGTTTTGGTAGTCTTTTCTTGTTTTAGTTTGTTGTTATTTTTGTTTTTGATGCTATTATATTGCTTTGGAAGAACTATTTTCCATTTAGGCCTTTTTTCCCCTTATTACCCATTCAATTCAATTTCTTTAAGAAAAGAAATTATGTTGGTTAAGATTTGTGTCTAATATTCAGTTCTCCTTTCTTATCGAATAGCATCTTTTAAAATTTAGGCGAATGTATTTTTCTGTTCTTATCCCATTCTATTCAATTTTCTTTTAGACAAAAGATTAAGCTATTTGAGAATTTGGATTAAAAAAGGATTCATCACGTTTGAAAGTATCTAAATCATACATCCATCAGCCCTTCTAGGTATGCTTCTCTACTTCTCTTCCTTTTCTTTTGTGATTAACTATAAAGTATTAAGTTATATGTTATAAATAGTAAATCAGCGACAGTCAATTTTAAACTTTACATAATCACTTATCAATTTTTTTGGAGCTTACACTTTTTCCTTTACTTTTAATTATATAACTTAAATACATTATTATAAAGTAATAATATAATTTTTTAAAGTTGTATATATTGCTATGTGTACATGTGCAAAGCACGTACACTATGACTAGGACTTTGAAATGGCCTTAAAAATAGGTTTCACACTAGACAAAGTCGTAATTAAATAATATTTGTAATTTTTAGTACTTTGAAATCAACTAAAATTTTCTTTCCTTATTTAAATTATGTAGGAACTTCTAATATTTAGGAATACAAAATCAAGAAAGTTTTTACTTACATAAGTCAATTTCTTAATTAAATTGTTAACGATAGTTCAATTATAGTTAACAGTTAGGACGTTAAAAAAATACAGTTCAATTAGGACGCAATAAATATAATTTCATTGTTTTAGCTAAGGCGCGTAAATGAAAAGTGCGTGTAAAACATAGTTTTGATTTAAAAAAAAAGGGAATTTACATAAATAGACGGTCAGTTTTACTGTTTACTTTTTCTAATCGATAAATATTATTTGTTATTTTAAAAATTTTGTTTTTATTAACACGAACAACACGCGCAACACGCGTACACTAAGACTAGTTCTTATAAATATTTCTCTTGATATATCTTCTACTCCATATATTCTTCTTCTTCTTCTTCTTCTTATTTTCTAATTTGTTGTCCCTTATGCCGAATGGGCAATTTTTCTATTTTTCCCACATTAAATAATACATCTTTGCAGTAGCAATAAAATACATAGAATAAATTTGAGTGCTTATAGCCTATTTAGCCAAGCTTCTCAAGAGGCCAAAAGCACTTTTTTCCCTAACTTGTGGTGTTTGGCCAAGATTTTCTGAGGAAAAAAAGTGCTTTTGGGAAGAAGCAGAAGTAGTTTCTGAGAAGCAGAAAAAAGTAGCTTCTTCCCAAAAAGTAGAAGCAGTTTTGACTTTTCATCTTACCAATAATGTCCTTAACAAAATATAGTATATACCAAAATAACCGTTAAATCTAATACTTAGGATATTAATGTATAAATATTTCTTCTTATTTTTAGGATAGCTTTCTAATATATAGTGACTTTAACGGTGAATGCTTTTATGATTTGTAATATATTTAACTTATATTAAATAAATTCAGTACTTTTTAATTTTATTTTCATATTTTACTTAAATAAAATGAAAAGATTTAATTATTGCATGTAATTACAAAATTTTGAAATTATTTAGTTACTTGTAATATTAACTATAAAGTAAATATATTCATGTTCTTATTCGTAATTTGATACTTAAAAGCACTTTCTGAAAAGCTTGGCCAAACACAAATTATTGCTCAAAAGTATTTTTCAGAATAATTAGCCAAGCACAAACTGCTTCTCTCCAAAAGTAAGGCTATATTGTGGTCCGGGCCTGGCCCGGGGGCCAAACAGGCCAAACGGGCCGGTTCAAGCGGGCCTGAGCTCTAGTGGTGCAAAAGCCCGTGGTGGGCCGGTCTAACCCAAATAGCCCGTGAGCCCGGGACCATTAAGCCCGGACCGGTAGGCGGGCCTGGGCCGGTTCAACCAGGCCAAATGGGTTCCAACGGCTAATTTTTTAAAATTTTTAAAATCTAGCCATTGGCCTTCAAAATTTATCCGTTTGGCACTTTAAAAAATAGCCATTTGTCCCTCAAACTTTGTTTTAACCCAAACTTTTTACAATTACACTTTTTGCTAATTCTCAACTATAAATACCTCCACCCCCCATTCTTTCATTTTTACTCACAAATTCATCAACTCTCTCTAATTTTCTTCTATAATTACTTACTTTATTATTGCAATTTCGTGAAAAATTGTGAAGTTGGTGAATTGAAGTATTCAAGTCTTCAACGATATTCAATTTTCAAGAAGTTGTTCGTTAATTTGATAAACTCGTTCCAACTCTTAAGTTTTAGTATTATAGTTTTGTTAGTTTTATTTAGTATAATTATAATTAATATGGCATTTTCTTTGAAAAAAACTTTTGGTGGTAAGGGTAAGGGAAAATTTAAAATTGATGAATCTAGTAGCCAAGCTACTAGTCTTTCCCCGGCTCCCCGATCCAGACGTATTACCTGTCCTCCTCCACCTATTATTCTTGATAGTGGTAACCCTTATTTTCAATTTTTCGATAATCAATTTTGCCATGATGTTGCACTAGATCAACAATTAAATGAAGAAGTTATGAATGCTCTTTATCCTAATCAAACTATCTTTGAAAATGATGAGGAAAATGATAATTTAGATGAAACGCAATCGGATTTAAATGATATACCTACTAGTCCTGTTAATAACCCAACTGATGCCCTACCTGATCCTCTTATAGTAACCCCTACCTTTAATAGACAATCTTCTAAACGGCCGGAAACATCTCTTGTTTGGAATTTATTTACTCAACTAAGAGAACAAAACAAGGCTAAGTGTAAAATTTGTGGGTCTTTGATGGCTCATAAATATACTGGAGACCGTAGCAGTACGGTTACTTTGACTAGACACATATTGAAACACCCTAGAGATAAAGCTAGATTTTTACAAATGAAAGCTGCGCAAGAGGGGACAAATGTAGATACTACGATTAACCCTAGTACATGTTCAAATCTAGTTCAACCGGTAATTAACACTATTATCGGTGGAATTTTATATTATGATCCAAATAAAGATCGTGAAGAATTGGCAAAAATGGTTATTGTTTTTCCTTCTAACCCTCATTTTGTGCATTATATTAGAAATTTTTTTAATCCTACTTATAAAGGATAACCTCGCGCAACTGTAAAGAGCGATATTTATAAACATAAATATGAATATGAACAATATTTGCGCTATTTATTTACTCATATAGATTGTCGCATTGCTATTACTACTGATATTGGTAGAAGGGTTATGACTGTGATTATCTAACTGTTATAAATCATTGGCTAGATGAGGAGTGGATAATGCAAAAGCACATTATTACTTATAGAATAATTAATTCACGCCACACAGGTAAGTTTATTGCTTACACAGTTGCTGATATTTGTAGATGTTTTTGCATTAGAGATAAAATTATGTCGGTTTTAATGGATAATGCTTCTAGTAACACCAACGCTATAGGCTTGCTTACAACTAAACTAAATCCTACATTTAGTAATATTTTTCATGTTAGATGTATTTGTCATATTTTCCATTGTCACGACCCATTTTGCCTAAATAGGTCATGATGGCGCCTAACACCATAGTTAGGCCAGCCAAACTGCGAAATTATGATTAAGTCTCTATTTTTTTTATTTTACCAAACCAGATATACTAATGTTTTCAAGTAAATGAAGAAAGCTAGCAAAAATCATAAAGAGCTGACATAGTGATACAAATCCCAAAAATGAATGTTTACTACAGTGTGTGCCAGAACCCAGTGTCACTAGCTACGGGCGACCAGTAGAGTATACACAAAAATATACAAAACACTGTCCTACTGTCTGAATAAGAACAGACAGAAAACCATAAATACAGGAAAGGACTCCATCGGCTGCGGATCGGCATGAGAAAGAAGGCAGCTCACCGTAGAAGTCCCAGAAGCGCTCACTGATATGCACCAGAGTGATGTCCGGATCCACCTGCCTCAAACCCTGTACATTTAAGTACAGAAGTATAGCATGAGTACATAAACAACGTGTACCCAGTAAGTATCTCGTCTAATCTCGAAGAAGTAGAGACGAGAGATCGACTCGATACTTACTAAGGTCAACTAATATATATACATATATGTGAATATGGCATGATCAAACATGGAATTTGCAAGTAACAGCAGGGTATAGCATGTAGTATAAGTCAAGAATTTTACAACATCAAGTTTATAATCTATCAAGTGAGATGATGGCAAAGCAAAGCATATATAAGCTTTTCCACAATTAACATGCGCACATAATACCGAGGCGACGGCCCGAACCAACAGAAATAAATGTGCACTTGCCAAGGGTCGACGGCGCGCCTATAGATGCATCTATTCATACCAAGGTGATCGGCCCGATCCACAAATAAGAATGAAATATCAAGATCACATACATGACACATAAACGGTCAAAATACCAAATCAAACATAATTAACTATAGAAATATGCTCATATCCTCCTCTTTAAGTCTCTAGTGCATATTAGGTGTTCATGACAACAATTTAACATAAGGGATATATTTAATAGGCATGTTGTAGGTCCTAAGCTACCCGGATATTTAACATAGTAGTAGCTACGTACTGTCTCTCGTCACCTAATGCGTGCGTAGTCCCCGCATTTAGCAACAAGTACTCAACACAAAACCTAAGGGGACAATTCCCTCTTACAAGGTTAGAAAGGAGACTCACCTCGCTCCGAAGCGCCCTTTCAATCACAAGACTAGGCTCCAAGCTCAATTCGAAGCCGAACAAGCACCAACTAGTTTAAATAAGGCAAGAACTAATCAATAAATGCTCACAAGGTTGAATTCTAACTTATTAAGTGATTTCCCAACCTATCCCGCAAGTTTCCTAAATTCCGACCCCAGGCCCACGTGCCCAAATTCCGACATTTTTTGAAGAAATTATTCTCCATAACCTAAGGATTACTATTATGTGAATTTTAGTTCATTACATAACTAATCAGGTGGTTAAATCATAATTTTACCAAAACCCTAGGTCTAGATCTAACCCTTGATTTTATTTGATGTTTTTGTGTTAAATCTACCTAATGATCATGTATTTAAGCTAAGAATGAGTGGGGATTACTTACCTTGTGATGTTATGTTGAAACCCTCTCTTTGAAAGCTACAAAATTGCCCCAAAATCGGATAAGAAATGAGAGAGAAGGGTTGGAGTTCGTATTTAATGAACTCACTGGCCCAGCGATTTTCACTTCTGCGGCCATATTTCCGCACCTGCGACGTCCGCTTATGCGGTCATTAAGCCACTTTTCTTTGCTGTTCTGGGGGGGGGGGGGTTGACCAGACCGCTTCTGCGGTCGTCTATCCGCATAGGCGGGACCACTTCTGCGGTCCTAAGGCCGCATGTGCGATTCCCCTCAATTTCCCCCTTTCCGCTTCTGCGGTCGAGTGTCCGCTTATGCGGTCACCGCTTTGGCAGTCAAGGAGCCGCAGAAGTGGTTTTGACAGAAGCAGCAGATGTTGTTTCTCTTCAAATTCCGACTTCGCTCGAACCTCGACCATTTGACGCTCGGGGCTCCCGAGCCCTGCCCGAACATACCAACAAGTCTGAAATCACGAGGCGGACCTAGTCGAACCCTCGAAACACCCAAAACAACACTAAATCAAGGAATCGAACCCCAAAACCAATTGATCCAACTTAAGGAACTTCAAGTTCTTAATTTCCTATCAACGGGTCAAAATGCCCTTAAGCTACTCGGATTGACACCAAATTTTACGGGGAGGTCTTAACTGATATTTCGGACTTGTACCAAGTTTCGGAATCAAAATCCGGACCCGATACCTATAAAAACAATAATTTCTTAGTTTATTAAAATCTTTGAAACTTAACCTTAACAATTTTTACATAAAAATCCATTACTCGGGTTAGGGACCTTGGAATTCGATTCCGGGCATACGCCCAGGTCCCATATTTTCCCACGGATCCTTAGAAATTGCCGGATCGCGATTCCGGGTCCGTTTTCCCAAAATGTTGACCGAATTCAAACTTGGCCTTTTTAAAGAAACTTAAAGAAGCAACTAGGCTTATTCTTGCCCGAAATTCTTCTAACTTCCGAACCACCCGCCCCCGCACGTCATAATTTAGCTAAGCAAACGTGGAAAGTATTATTTAAGGGAATGGGGTTTGAAAATGCAAAACGACCAGTCGGGTCGTTACATTATCCACCTCTTAAACAAATGTTCGTTCGTGAACGGATATAGAAAAGTACCTGGACTGCTGAATAAGTGGGGATATTGACTCCGCATGTCCTCCTCGGACTCCCAGGTCGCCTCCTCGACCGGTTGGCCCCTCCACTGTACTCTCACTGCAAAAAACCTCTTGGATCTCAGCTGGCGGTCCTGCCTATTAACAATGGCAACTGGATCCTCCTCGTAGCCCAAACTCTCATCTAACCGAATGGTACTGAAATCCAACACATGTGAATAGTCGGCATGATATTTTTGGAGCATCGATACATGGAAGACTGGATGAACTCCTGATAAACTGGGAGGTAAGGCAAGCTCATAGGCAACCTCTCCAACTCACCTCAACACCTCAAAGGGGCCAATAAACCTTGGGCTTAACTTGCCCTTCTTCCCGAATCTCATAATGCCCTTCATGGGCGAAACCTTCAGGAGAACCTTCTCACCAACCGCAAATGATACATCACGGGCCTTCTGATCCGCGTAGCTCTTCTGCCTGGACTGAGCTGTGTAGAGCCTCTCCAGAATCAACTTTACCTTATCCAAGGCATCCTGAACCAAATCTATACCAAGCAACCTAGCCTCACCAGGCTCGAACCATCCGATAGGAGAACGACAACGCCGACCATACAGTGCCTCATACGGGGCCATCTCTATGCTGGACTGATAACTGTTATTATATGAAAACTCCGCCAAGGGTAAGAACTGATCCCACTGCCCTCCAAAGTCAATCACACATGCTCTAATCATATCCTCTAAAATTTGAACTGTCCTCTCCGAGTGCTCATCGGTCTGAGGATGAAATACCATGCTGAGCTCCACGCGAGTCCCCAACTCACTCTGAACAGTTCTCCAGAAATTAGAAGTGAACTGAGGGCCTCTGTCTGATACGATGGAGACCGGCACACCGTGCAATCTCACTATCTCTCGATTGTAAATCTGAGCATACCTCTCTGCCGTGTAGGTAGTCTCCACTGGAATGAAATGAGCAGACTTGGTCAATCTATCCATAATAACCCAAACTGAATCAACCTTCCACTGAGTCCGCGGCAACCCAACCACGAAATCCATAGTGATGCGCTCCCACTTCCATTCCGGAATGGGCATCCGCTGAAGTAGGCCACCTGGCCTCTGCTGCTCATGCTTGACCTGCTGGCAATTCAAACACCTAGCTGCATACTCCACAATGTCCTTCTTCATCCTCCGCCACCAGTAATGCTGCCTCAAGTCACGGTACATCTTTGTAGCACCTGGATGAATGGAGTACCTCGAACTGTGGGCCTCCTCTAGAATCCTCTCCCTCAAGCCATCAATATTAGGAACACATACTCGACCTTGAAGCCGTAACACACCATCCTCGCCAATAGAAACCTCCTTGGCCCCTCCATGAAGTACCGTCTCCCTGAGATATGCCAAATATGGATCATCGAGCTGACGGGCCTTAATCTCCCCCAACAATGAAGACTGAGCAACCACACATGCTAGGACCCAGCTGGGCTCTGAAATATCCAATATCACAAGTCTGTTAGTCAAGGAATGAATGTCCAAAGCTAATGGTCTCATCTCTGCAGGAATGAATGCTAAACTACCCATGCTCTCCGCCTTCCTGCTCAAGGCATCCGCAACCACATTTGCCTTGCCTGGATGATAAAGAATGGTAATGTCATAATCCTTCAGCAACTCAAGCCACCTGCGCTGCCTCAAATTAAGGTCCCTCTGCTTGAACAAATGCTGCAGGCTGTGATGATCTGTATAAACCTCACATGA
>MU730296.1:8453-52865 GCA_026770625.1 Nicotiana glauca
AAATTTACATCGGATTCAAGCCTAAGTTCTTCTAAAACTTCCGAAACATGCATTTGATAAAAAACCCAACCAAATCACCTCCGAATAACCTGAAATTTTGCACACATATCTCAATTCACCTAACAAAGCTACAACAACTCTCAGAATTTCATTCCGACGCTCGGATCAAAATCTCACCTATCAACCGGAAATCGCTAAAATACTAACTTCGCCAAAATAGGCTAACTTCTTCACCGGACTTCCAAAATTACTTCCGATTGCCTTCTAAGCCTTAAATCATCACCCGGAGCTAACCGAATCATCGGAATTCAATCCCGAGCCTTCTAACTCACAAGTCAATATTCGGTTGACTTTTCCAACTTAAGCCTTCTTAAAAGAGACTAAGTGTCTCATTTCTTATCAAAATCATTCCAAATAAATTCTAACGCATCCAATACCGATAATGAAATATAAGAAAGCAGAAAATGAGAAGAACAGGGTAGTAACTCATGAGACGACGGGTCGGATCGTCACACGTCTGTATTGTCTACTGTCTTTTTTCACGGTATCAGTTGTTATCTACAAAAAGTATTTCCTTCAGCATTTACCATATACATTCTTCCAGAAGGGTAAGCTGAAAAACACCCTAAGATAACATGGCTAGCAAATCAACTGTTGTAAAAGAGAGTATCTCAGTTATTAGAATGCTTCACACCTAAAGAAACTGTCACGAAGAGCAACATGTTATATAAAAAACATTGCATTTAAATATAAGATATACCTCCACATGTTCAAATGAGGTTGAGGTGTCATCCTCCCTTGAAACCCAACTGTAGTAGCAGTTGTTAATCATGCATATTTGGTGCTCCAAATTCGTCTAACCTCTCATTTTGACTATTCCAAGTATATTTATGCATAAGTTTCCTTCTTTTGGCTGTTAAATAGAACCAAATATAAACTCATGATCCCTTAACTATGTTCTTTACAGAATTTTCCCTCTCTATCAATTAGAACTCGTATAATATCCTTTATAAGTTATTTATCATCTTTTTTGATACTCACAGGTTGTTAGATTTTTATTTTCTAATTTCTAAGATAAGTTTCATGTTTACTAATACTTGTGAATATTATACGACAAATTTGACAATTATGACATAAATGATCAACAGGATCATGTCTTGAAACATAAAAGAAAGTTATAGAACAATTAAAGAGGATCCCTGCACAAGAATATTAAGTCTAAGCTATTTCGTGGTGCTCTAAAAGATGTGCCAAATGGGGTAGACAAGCGTGATTGGAAATAGCTTGTCAAGGAACATTTTTTAACTGAAAAATTTAAGGTATGATTTCATAGCTATTTATTAACATCTTGTTATATTAAGTTGCTAACCATAATCTTTTGATATGTTCTTAATATAGGAAAAAAGTTGTAGAAATTCGATCAATAGATCTAATTTGAGTATGCCTCATCGTACGGGTAGTAAGCCAATTAGAGAGATTATTTATGAATTGGTGAGTAAATCTTGCAAACTATTAAGAAACCTCATCCTTGTTAACTTGTTTATTTTTAATGTGAAGGAAGGTAAAGATGGTAATCCACCAGATGTTGCAACTATCTTTTTTGAGACTCATAAGAAGGACACCAAACTTGTTTAACCTGAAACCAATGAAAAATATGTATGTTTATCGATAAATTTTATTTTACATCATTTGTCTACTCTGTTCCAGTATTTTAATTGAATTCTCTTTCATTTTATAAGTTAAAATCCATGAAGTGGTGCAATCTGAATCGTCTCTTAAAATATTGAGGTTGTAGAGAGGTGCTTTGGACCGCCGTAATAGTCATATTATTGGATTTGGTGGTGGGATAACTGCTAAGGAGTTGAAAGGAGGTAACTCCTCAAAAGCTGCATTATTAGAGAAGTTGATGCTGCTGAAAAAGAAAATGAATCACTAAAAGGAATCCTGGAAGGGCTAGAGAGAACATATGATATTTTAGAGAGTAAATTCGCACATCTTGCAAGTGCAGTATTTGACGAGACTTCATCACCATTATCAAGTGAGCAATATGTTAAATAATTTAACAGGTTAGTAGAGTGAAATCCTATTGTATTCTGTGATAAAATTATTGCAATACTCGTGCGGAATTTTTTTCTTTATGTTATTAAGGTTCATGAATAAACAAATATATAGTCATTGAAACAAGTGAATTTAAGTACGAATGAAGTTTCAAAGATTTTGTACATGTGTAGTTAGGTACAATCTTTATTATCCTGTTATCGGGAAGTTTAGAAAAGATAAAGGAGATTTTCTCGGCAGCTACTCAGTTCACTTTTTGTGAAAGTATTTAAATTTGAATACAAGGAAAGTTAAACACCAAGATTTCACTTTACGTCGCTACATTGTTAGTAGCATCTCATTTTCAGAAATCTGTTGTTTAGGATGACAGAGTTTACTTGTATGCCTTAGCTCTCATTTCATCCATAATTGTATGCTCCATATAAATAACTATAACTTTACAGATATGTTTGCCATTAACATAAACGAGTATTATTGAGACAATGCTTGCCTTTTTGACTTGCACACTTGTAAAGAAAGATAAGAAAAAGAGATAAACACCATCAAGGCTTGAAGTTCTTGAGGAAAGATTACCATGAATGCTTTTTATCCTTTCTCTGGAGCAATCACACAAGAAAAATGAGTAGATGATTACAATATTAGGCTTCTGAAATGTAAAAAAGCTCCAAAGATGTGGTCCATTTAGCCAACTTGTGTATATGGAAACGAAAAAAACTTGAGCTGGCTAATGCTAATATATGCCAATGTCTTGCTATAGCTGTAAATCTATTTTTCTAGGTGTTGGGTAAAAATTTATTATGCTCAAATCAGATATGCTCAGATCTAATTGGTGACCTTGATTAAAAGACTTGCTTATCTGATTATCCACTTCTGAATTTATTTTCTTTTGCTTGTAATCAAAAAGTAATTTCATATGCATTTGACAAGAAATAATAGCCATATTCTAGTAGAAATTTGAGTTTAATTCTCAATCATAAATTGGTATGGGAGTTTAGATGAAAACCATTATGATCTTTCTTTATTAAACTGGCATACATCAGTTTTTTTTCTTTAGTTATTTATTCTTGGTAATTACTAAACTGGCATACATTTGTTATGTTAATAGACCAAACATTTGAAGTCCGAAGAACCTATCCTTGAAGAAAGTGTAGAGCAAGTTGTAGTACAAGAGGTTTATGTTTTGTTAGAGATGGTTTAAAGACGTTTTATATATGATGCAATTTTATGTTTCTCTTTTAGGAATTATTAAAAATGATGTCATACAATTCTGGTTGGTTTCTGATAAATATGATACTTTAGTTCTTTGTATTAACAAAGATATCAAGTATTTGATTTATTTTTTATTATTTTTGGGTGTGTGTGAAAGCATATAAATAATTATTTCTATTTATCTAATTTAAATCTTGTTCTTAAAAGTAGTTGTACAACTAATGAAGGGAATAACGGTCGCTAAAAGTACATATTTTTTTGGTCGCTAAAAGCCCTTGTAATAACTAAATTAGTTGTTGTCATTAAAGACTTTTAACGATTGGATAACTTGAGAAGGGAAAATCTTGTCATTAAAAAGGGATGTATAACGACCGAAAATTATGTTGTCGGTAAAGGATCTTTAATGACTAGATTGTAATCCGATCGTTAACTTTTAACGCTGGAGCTTTTAACGACCGGGGACGTTCGGATTTTTTCTGGTCGTTAACAACTTATAACGACCGTATTTGGATTTTTAACGATCAGATTTTCCCTTGCTAAAGGCCTATTTTCTTATAGTGTACTCTAAATGTGGATAACATGATCCAAGGAAAGCAATAATTACAAGAAACCAAGTCCTACTCATATGCTTTACCCTAGGGGTGGGCATCGGTCGGTACAGTTTGGTTATGAATATTAACGGTTATCAGTTTACAAATTTGATAAACCTATAACCAAACCGATAAGATATCGGTTATTAGTTATCGATTAATAATTATTGATCATTACCGATTCGGTTAGCGGTTTACCCGATAAGATAACTCAATCTAGAGTTACGAAAAAAAGACAATTCATTGGAGTTAAGCAAAAAGAGAAGAATTCACATATAGTATACTACCCATTTCTGCGTTCTATCCAATGGCCACAACTGGAATATTACTATTTCTTCAATAATAATTGTCCAAATACATTAATAATAGTACAAAGTAGTAGCGGTTTGACCTTAAAATTAACAAGTCCAAACATATAGTACTAATAATCCAAGATAAACTGGATGTTGTTTGTCAAATGCCTAACTTGAAAAAAGAAACCATAGAGCAAAATCTTTTTCTGTGCATGGGAAATACTAACACAGAAATGAAAAATACCTAGAAGTCAAGAAAATGTTATTCTATTGTCAAAGCTCAGCATATTATACAGAAGAATAATGTTAAAAGATATACCTGAAACTGACGAAGGTTGTCGGTTGAGAATTGATAACTGCATAGAGTAATTGGTAGTAGCCTAGTAGGTATATTATCAATAAACACAATAACAAAGGAATTCAAGTAAGGTCTGAACACTCGGTTCATCAAATCCATAAATGTTGTTGGGGCATTTGTTAGCCCAAATGACATCAGTAGAAACTCATAATGCCCATACCGAGTTTGAAAAGATGTCTTAGGGACATTAGATGCCCTCATCCTCAAATGGTGGTAGCCAGAACTCCAATCAATCTTTGAAAATACCTTGGCACCTTGAAGCTGATCAAATAAGTCATCAATCATTGGCAATGGATACTTTTTCTTGATGGTACTTTGTTCATCTGCCGATAATCTATGCACATCCTCACCGATCCATTTTTCTTCTTTACAAACAATTGGGGTGCACCCCAGGGCGAGACACTAGTTCTAATGAAGCCCTAATCAAGAAAATCTTGCAACTGCTCCTTCAATTCTCTCAACTCTAGTGGGGTCATACGGTATGATGGAATAGAAATGGGCTGAATGCCCGGAGCCAAATCAATACAGAAGTCAATATCTCTATCAGGTGGCATCCCTAGCAGGTCTGCAAGAAACACCTCAGAAAACTCACGAACAACCAGTATAAAATCCGTAGAAGGAATCTCTGCGCTAGAATCGCGAGCATAAGCTAAATAAGCTAGACACCCCTTCTCGACCATATGCCGAGCCTTCACATGTGAAATCACCCTGCTGTTAGAATGGCTCTCACTCTAATCTAATCGAAGCAACCCCAGCATGTCTAAGGTCACTATCTTGGATGCGTGACAATCCAATATAGCATGATAAGGTGACGGCCAATCCATCCCAAAATGACATCAAAATCAACTGTATCTAGAAGTAGGAGATCTACATGAGTCTCAAGACTTCCAATGGTAACCACACACAAACGATAAAAACGATATAGGATAATAGCATCACCTACGGGTGTGGACACATACACAGGTGTACTCAAAGAATCGCGAGGAACAACCAAATATAAAGAAAAAAAGGATGACACGTAAGGATGTGCCTTGGATGGCTGGTCAAAATTTGCATCTGCGGAGACCCTGTTGCAAATAAGGGCTCGCAGATGTAGAAAATCCATGGCACCTGTGACCACTACACAACACACGTTGGACCACACCTTCGACCCATTAGCCGTTTCTGCGGCCTATCCCTCGTAGTTCGATTGCCCCAGACCTCAGCACACCATCTCTTTTGAAATTCATAAATCTAGTCCGATTTTAATCTGAATCACCCCCGAGGCCTCAAAACACGATAAGAACTTAGTCGAGGCCTCAAATCACGTCAAACAACATCAAAAGTATGAATCACACTACAATTGAAGCTTATTGAAACTAATAAACTTCCAATTTCAATGATCGATTGCGAAACCTATCAAACCAATTCTGATTGACCCGAAAATTTTGCACACAAGTCATAAATAACACAACAGACCTATTCCCACTTTTAGAACCAGAATCTAAGCCCAATAACCACAAAGTCAACTCTCGATCAAACCTTCCAACTCTCCTAACTTTGATTCTTCCGACTTTTACCAATTCAAGCCAAACTTGACTATGCACCTCCAAATCAATATCCGGACATATCCTAAGTCTGAATTCACCCTGCGGAGCAATTAGAATCATAAAAATTTTATTTTAGATTTATTTACATATAAGTCAACATCCGATTAACTCTTTTAACTTAGACTTCTAACCTTAGGACTAAATGTCCCAGTTCATTCCAAAACATCCCCTAAACCAAACCATCTACACTGACAAGTTACGTAAAAACAAGTGAGAATAGAATAATCAATAAATGGGGGAGCGGAGCTATAATACTCAAAATGATTGGCCGATTCGTTACATCCTTCCCCTACTAAACAAATGTTTGTTCTCGAACGGGTCTAGAATTAAACCCGGAGTCTCAAATAGGTGCGGATATCTGCTCTGCATCTACCGTTGTGTCTCCCAAGTAGCCTCCTCGACTGACTGACCTCTCCACCGCACCTTCGCTGAAGCTATATTCTTTGACCTCAACTTGCGAACCGGCCAATCCAAAATGGCCATTAGATCCACATCATATGTCAAATCACCATCCAACTGAACCATGGTGAGGTCCAAAACCTGAGACGGGTTGTCAAAATACTTTCGGAGAGTGGAAATATGAAATACTGGATGAATACCCAACAGACTAGGCGGTAATGCAAGCTTGTAAGCCACCCTTCTAATCCTCTCAAGCACCTAAAAAGTCCCATTATACCGAGGGCTCAACTTGCCCTTATTCCCGAATGTCACAACACCCTTCATGGGTGAAACTCTAAGCGGTACCTTCTTTCCGACCATGTAAGAAACATTAGGAACCTTCCGATTGGCGTAGCTCTTCTATCTAGACTGTGCCATGCGAAGCCGATCCTGAATTAACTTAACCTTGTCCAAAGCATCCTGAACCAAGTCAGTACCCAATATTCTAGCCTCATCCTGCTCAAACCAACCCACTAGAGACCAACACCGTCTCCCATACAAAGCTTCGTACGTAGCTATCTAAATGCCCGATTAGTAACTATTATTGTAGGCAAAACTTGAAAGCGTCAGAAAAGTATCTCAAGAACCCCCGAAATGCATGACACAAACGTGTAATATGTCCTCCAATATCTGAATAGAGTGTACGAAATGTCCATCCATCTGAGGGTGAAATTTTCTACTCAATTCAACTCGTATGCCTAACTTTTATTGTACTGCTCTCCAAAACTGCAATGTAGACTGTATTCCCTTATATTAAATGATGGACACCGGCACACCGTAAAGGGGAACAGTCTCACAGATTAGATCTCATTCAACTTCTCCGAATAGTCCTAACTGGAATGAAATGCGTGAAATGGGTCAACCGATCATTAATCACCCAAATAGTATCAAACTTCCTCGAAGTCCATGGGATCTCAACTAAGAAGTCCATGGTGATACGCTTCCATTTCCACTATGGAATCTCAAGCCTCTGAAGCAATTCGCCCTATCTCTGATGGTCGTTATTGACCTGCTGATAATTTTGGCACCGAGCTACAAACCCCACAATACCTTTCATCATCCTCCTCCACCAATAGTGATACATTATTTGTGGCACCTAGATAAATGGAATATTTCAACCTTTGGGCCTCCACAAGAATCAACTCACAAAGCCCATCTACATTGCGTACAAAAATCCAACCACGCATCTGCAACACCCTATCATCCCCAATAGTAACTTCTTTGGCATAACTGTGTTGAACCATGTCCTTGAGGACAAGAAAATGGGGGATCATCATACTGCCGCTCTCTGATGTGATCATATAAGGAAGACCAAGAAACCACACAAGTTAGAACCTAACTAGGCTCCGAAATTTCTAACCTCACAAACGGATTGGCCAAGGCTCGAACATTTGATGGTGGACTCTCACCAACAAAAATGAATGTAGTGCTACCCATACTCACTGCCTTTCTACTCAAGGGATCGGATACCACATTTGCTTTCTTGTGATGATACAAAATGGCAATATCATAGTCCTTTAGTAGCTCTAACCATCTGCGCTGCCTCAAACATAGATCCTTTGGCTTGAACAAGTGTTGGAGACCTCAATGATCCATAAATACTGATCAACATCCAATCTGCACTGAATAGTGAGTAGAAATGGTCGTTGAAAAAAATAGTACACAACAAGAGTAGAGGTCGATTTCCACAGGGTGTTGGTATGCGTGTTAGGGGTATACACTTGATAAAAGCAAATGGAACAACTAAATTTTACTTTTGAACAAAAAGTTTTAATTTCTAATTCTAATTTTACTCTAAAAATTATAATCTAAAGAAAGAACTAGAATGCGAAAGATTATTGTTTGTGTTTTTCGAAAAAGTTAAAAAACCTAGGGCTGTGACCTTAACCTAGGTGTTCGCCGAATGAGTTAAATACACTAATACTTATTTTATTGGTTGGGGTATATTATAGCTCTTAACTCTATGTTACATACTCAATATCTCTCGGTCATAGAGTAATTTAGCCTAATATGGCTTTCTCAAGCCCAAAAGGGTATCAAACTAAATAGTTGATATGAGCTCAAATCGGGTTCTCACTATATCTAGTTTGCACCATTCAATTGGACAAATCAAACTCTTAATTAGCCCAATTCCATGTTATCCAATTTATACCAGATTAGTTCCATCGTTCTAAAGTAAAGACCAAGTCAAAAAGGCATGAATAAGTAATTGCTAAGGTTGTGCGTTTGGATCAGATATCTAAACTCCGAACCGATCCACTCAATTTCGGATATCGGATTTCAGTTTTCAGATATTTGGATCATATTTGAATTTTTTAATTGAAACTTTTGATATTTGGATCGGATTCATATTGGTATAATTTTAATCCGTTCCGATCCGAAATACAAAAATTATTAGGGAAAGTATAAGTACTAACTTTAATTTTAGGGTTAGGTTAGGTCTTATTTCATATTCTGTTCTATTTAGTCTTCTCTGTGTTATGACTCTGAGACTGGTGTCATTTTTAGAGATTGCTGCTCGCTTCCTCTGTCTCTTCTCTGTGTTGCGACTTTTGACTATCGACGACGACCTAATGACGATAAAACTAACTCCTTCTCTCTCTCTCTCTCTCTCTCTCTATATATATATATATATATATATATATTAGATCTTAAAGGAAGTGTTTGTTCTCTTTGATTTCATGGAAGAAATTGATGAAATAAATTAGGGATTGCCACTAAGATTTAGTTGGGTGCATGTATTGGTTTGGGGGCGTTTGGATTTTGGGACTTCTAAGACTTTATTTTTGATTTGTTATCTAACTTTATTTTGGGGGTTTTCTCTTCACTTTCTTTAAGAGAAATAGTCCATACTAGTACTATATTCTGAATTTGATTTTACTTTGAATTTTTTTTGATTGTTTCGTAGATGGAAGATGGGGTAGAGATGGTGAATGAAGTTCAAACTCCTGAAAAATATGGTTAAAACAGTGCTTTAAATGATTCCACAACCAACATTGAATCTGAATCAGGTTCGAAAAAAAGAAAAATCATGAAAGAAAGATCAGTTTTCTGGCGACATTTCAATAAGTTCACCGATGACGAAAGTGTTAAAAAAGTGAAATGCATGTATTGTCAAGAATAATTTGTAGCTAATACTAAAAATAGTGGTAAAAGCAATTTGCTATCGTATATTCTCAAGTATCCGAACAATCCCAACAAGCCGGTGACAAGCAAGACAAAATTAGCTTTTCAACATAAAGGTCAAATGGGTAATGCCTCACTTATCCTTTGAAAATTTGATCAAGAGGCATATAGGAAGGCTTTACCTTGTATGATAATTATATATGAACAACTCTTCATTTTGGTTGAAAAATATGGATTTAGAGACTTCATGAGAACTCTTCAACCTTTATTTCATATTCCATCTGGTACTACTATGACTAGGGATTGTCTTGAGATTTACCATGAAGAGAGACTTGCTTTGAAGTAAATTCTTAAAAAATCAAAATAGAGAATTTATATTACAATTGATACATGGACATCAATTCAAAGAATTAATTATATGTGTGTTATGACACATTACATTGACAAGAATTGGAATTTGCATAAAAAGATATCGAATTTTTGTCCAATCACTAGTCACAAAGGTCAAGGTTTAGCTAGTGGTGTTGCTGAGTGTTTAATTCAATGGGGGAGTGGATAAAGTATTTACCGTGACAGTTGATAATGCATTTTCTAATGATGTCATGGTTAAAGAGGTATCCAAATAACATACTAGATGGAACACTAACTTGATGGAAGGTAAGCATGTTTATGTGAGACGTATGGATCACATAATCAATCTAGTTGTTCAAGATGGGCTGAGAGAGGGGAGTGCGTCTGTAGAATGAATAAGACAAGCTATTAGATACATAAGACAATCCCCCGCAAGATGAAGAGGTTTAAAGAATGTTGTGATCTCGATAAGGTAACTTCAAAAAAATTATTGTTCTTGGATGTTCCTACTAGGTGGAACTCCACATATTTGATATTGAAGCTTGCTACAGTTTATGAGGAAGCCTTTATAAAATATTGTGATATTGATTATGGTTTTATGTCATGTATTTCAAACTGTATTTGTGAGGATGGACAACCTACAAATCCACTTTCAAGTACTGATTGGGATAGTGTAAGACGTATTGAGAAGTTTATTCAAAATTTTTATGAACTTACCTTGAAGGTATCGGGCACACTTTATATTACGTGTAATGTGTATTTTCTTGAGATATCTGTTGCTGGTTCCTATTAATCAGGCTATTTTCCACCAAATATATCTCCAACTAAGACATACACTAGTCTTAGTTGCTACGTGCTCTTTGCATGAGGCTAATCCTTGCCTCCCTATTTGCATGAGCCTAATCCCTACCTCCCAATTTACATGAGGCTAATCCTTGCCTCCTTATTTGCATGAGGATAATAATGGCCTCCATACCTGCATGAGGATTATCCTTGCCTCCCTACTTGCATGAGGATAATCCCTGCACCTATATTTTCATGAGGCTAATCCTTGACTTCATATCTGCAAAAGGCTAATCCTTGCCTCCATATCTGTATGAGGCTAATCCTTGCCTCCATATCTGCATGAGGCTAATCCTTGCCTCCATACCAGTATGAGGCTAATCCTTGCCTCCCTACTTGCATGAGGCTAATCCTTGCCTCCCTATTTACATGAGGCTCATCCTTGCCTCCCTACTTACTTAAGTCTCATCATTTCCTCCCTAGTTTCATGAGGCTAATACTTGCCTCCCAAGTTTCATGAGGCTAATCCTTGCCTCCCAAGTTGCATGAGGCTAATCCTTACCTCCATACCTGCATGAGGCTAATCTGTGCCTCCTTACCTACATGAGGCTAATCCTTGTCTCCCTACTTGCATGAGGCTAATCCTTGACTCCCTACCTATATGAGGCTAATCCTTGCCTCCCTACTTGCACAAGGCTAATCCTTGCCTCCCTATTTGCCCGAGGCTAATCCTTGCCTTCCTACTTGCATGAGGCTAATCCCTGTCTCCATATTTGTATGAGGATAATCCTTGACTCTATATCTGCTTGAGGCTAATCCTTGCCTCTATATATGCATGAGGCTGATCCCTACCTCCATATTTGCATGAGGCTAATTCTTGGCTCCCTACTTGCATGAGGCTAATCCTTGCCTCCCTATTTGTATGAGGCTAATCCTTGCCTCCATATTTGCATGAGGCTAATCCTGGCCTCCATATATGCTTGAGACTAATCCCTGCCTCCCAATTTGCATAAGGCTAATCCTTGACTCCATATTCGCATGGGACCAAGCACTATCTCTTTTTGCACACATATTGCTCTATTTCACTATCTATTTGTTTTCCAATCGGGCTAAGCTCTGCCCTCCATTTCACAATACTAAGACTTATCTTATTAATATCATATTGTTCCATATCATGGGTTAAAATATTTCCAATCTATCCAAAGGTGTCATAGTCTAAAAGTCATCATCCTCATAGCCGGAAGACACCATGCCAAGGCATGAGGATCTCTCAAATTTGCATATCATTATTCAAAGGCATCATGGCTCGGGGGCACCATCTTCATGGACCGAGAACATTATTTCATGGCCTGCGAATCCCTCACTAAACAATTCATGGCCTAGGACGACATGGTCCAAGGATGTGATCCTTAACTGTCTAAAGACAACCTTCATGGTCCAAAGGGAATCTGCCTCACGTTTAAATTTTTGCAAATACATATTTATCGCATCTTTTATCTGTAGGTAGCCAGTAAACAACCGCTATCCTAGCAAGACGATCTCTCTCCAATTCCTTCAACTGTCCCGAGCCTCAACCACTCACCATAGCCGCTTCTGCATCATGCATTCGCTCTTGCAAGAATTTTATCGGCAAATTTTGCAGATGAATCCAGAACTATACATGACCTGATTCCTATAAAACCATGGATATGTAGGAAACTTGAAGACCAGATTCCGGCCTCTATCTTTAAAAACACTACGCCCGGTCAAAATTGGTCATCATTTCTTTACCCGAAATCTCTTTCATCCTTCCCGGATAAAAAGGGGCAGGTGTTGATACCCAATTTTTTTCTATTTATTTTATAGACATACATATTGTCAAAATAGCATATATATGCATATATAAGCATACACAAGGATTTTTATAATTTTTCTATAATTTTAAAAGGCTTTAAAATGATTTAATTCTTCCGTTTTACTTATAAAATTTCAAATAATTATCCTACAAATTATTATTGTGATAATTTAGTCATCTAAATCCTATATTTATGCCAAAATATTGCTTAAATATTTTTTGTATATTTTTTATAATTGCATTTATGTTTTAAAGAAAATTTGCATATAATTGCAATATTAGCCTTATTAATGTATTATATGCATAAAATTGATCTTCTATATGCTAAATATCTATTTTGAATCATTTTAGTACATAAAATTATATTTTAGAAATTATCTATTATTTGTTATAAAATATATAGGGTTAAATTGGCTATTTAAAACCTAGCCACATTGCATTTCAATTTTAGTCTCAATTCAACCCAATATCCCAGCCGAATTTCTGATTAAATAACCCGATCCAGGCCCTAAATGCACTTACCAACTGAAAACCTATCAGATCCTAGTAGTGACCCTCGTTCAGTGTTTCCTTTTTAAATTCTAAATGACCCCTAACGCTAACCATTTCTCTACATACCACCGCCCTAATATCCTCTCTGCTCTCAAAACAATATAAACCTAACCCTAATCTTCAACCGCCAACCTCCTATCTCTGGCCATCTCCGGCCATCTACGATGACCTCTCATTGTCTCTTAAGCCTCCAATGGCTCCTCTCATGCCATGCTTGCCTTCTCTAAGGATTTCAACGGTCCAGAGCCATCCGACTTGCATCTAGGGTTCGTCACCCACCTATTATTGGCTACTCCAGTGTGATTTCAAGTAAAATCATATTGTATTTGCTACGATCCTTGGGTTTCTAGACAAGTTTCTTCATCTCTATATATGGGTTTATTTCGAAACCCTAATTTCTTTTCTGCACCTCCACAGATCTAAGACGATTTGAGTTTGTTTCTTTAATGTTTTACACTGTCCTTGAGACTCTTTACAAGAATCGTTGATTTCAAGTGTTTTTCACCTTCTTCTAAAAAACTAGGGTTTCGAAACTTATTTTAAAACCTTGTTTAACTAATTCTTTGTATTTAAACTTTTATTTCTTGCACATTTTGACTGATTCTATGGTTTTACTACATATTAACTGTTTAAGAATTGCCTCTCTCATCAAATAAGTATTGTTTAACTCTCTTGCTTGCTAGAGTTATGTGTCAACCTCTGGTTATCTTTGTCTAACTTGTTGCACTCCCTTTTTCTCGCTAAATCGGGTTTATGACTTTTGGTTTGGACAACTCTTTCCTTTTGGGAAAGGGGTTTGGCAATTTTGAAGAGTCACCACCTAACGATTTTAAGTTGCGTTAGGCAACCTATGGGGTTACAACTACATTTGATAAGCATAGATAGGGTAAGGGCTTGAAATTATCCCTAGGGGAAGGTGTTAGGCACCCCTCAGGAACCACTAGTGTGGCTCCCGACCAGATAGTTTTGTGAATTTTAACAAGTAAACAAAGAAGGTTCAAATAGGGGATTTTTAAATATACAAGTGTTTGAAAACGATTAAATAAAGCAAGGTTTTGAAAAGAGTTATTATCTAAGCATGCTGATGAATGCAAAAGAGTCTTAGGTTTGTTTTTAATATGGATCACATCAATGTAATACTCGGTAATCACTCCTCAAAAAAAGGGCTACACGTGGTATTAGCGCATCGGTCATCATATCCATATCTACCCTTCCCACCCCGTAAAGGTATTAAAGCGCAGATTGGTCTGGACGACTATTGCGTGCTATTAACCATCCCATTCTTATCAGTTCCAGAGGAATTTTAAGACTACTATTCCTATAAGAGGGAAGATTTTGGTCTGATTCGCAGGTTTAAAGGTAAAAAAGGCTAAGGCGACGTGCAAAAAAACATGTAGGACTGCATTTAATGGGGAAACATGTAAGTAATTAGAAGACTCTTATAAACCTCCGCAAATAATGCATACAAATAGCACGACCCAAACACAGTTAAAGTCTGAACTTTTTAAGTCCTAAAGAAGGGGGGGCTTGAGTCAGAACCAGATGCATTATATAGCTCAGATAAGAAGTCCGAATCAGGCCTGCTTGTTGGTTGTAGCAATTGATAATTAATAAAGGCGGTTCCAGTTTTATTCGAGTAGTTACCTAAGGCTTTCTTAGGCGTAATAATGGCATCCTATGAGCATGATATCTATATTGATTAGGAATGCAGAAGAGTAGCAATTAATTTTAAGCAGGCAACTTGAGATCCTATAGACATGCTTTCTAGCGGTATTAAGTCGAGGAAGTGTTTGAGAAACTAATTAAAGAAGCGACAAATTACTTAATTAATCCAATTCGGAATAACAACATGAACTAGATGGCTTTTTCAACTAAATTATTTTAAATTATATAGGCATGATTTCTATTATAGCTATTTAGATCCTATATGTATGGTATCTACGTGTGTGAAAGCCGATTTTGGACTTACTGGCATGATTTCTAAGGAAAATGAGTTTGGATACATGCTGTAATGAAAATTGAATTACTTTGCATCCTATAGGCATGATATCTAATTGTAAAGCTAATTTTTGACCATATAGACCTGTTATCTATTATTAAAGCCATTTATGTCCTAGATACATGATTTCTAGTAGTGTGAAGTGAAGCATGCAGAATTTATTTTAATCAAGTACTGATCAAATAGGAATGTTATCTAATAGACCATACTTGAAGTGAAACAGACTCTATAGGCATGTTATCTACCCAATCTACCCACAATGTACAACTACCCACCCTTTTCACTAATCTCCCTAATATTGTTTACAAATTATTACAATCCAAATGATTGAATTACAAAAGAAGTGCAGAAAATAAGAAATTACAACCAAGAGAAGCCTGATCTTGACTTCCTGTCTGAAGTTATATAATTAGTCACTTTAATACCAATGTTTCAAAGCCTTTCTCATACCTGAGTGTGTCAAAGTTCTCTAAGGACCTCAGGGGATCCCGGACAGTGCTCACACCCAGGTTTACATAACCAAATAGAAATAGTGCAGTGTGGAAGGGCCAGCCCTTATGTGTCCAAGATCAGAGGGAGCTCAAGGCTCCCAAGGCAAGGCTCACACAAGATGGCCAGAACCTAGGTTCTAAGAGTATAATGGAAGCATAGAACAAAGATTTATTAAAACTGGGTTGTAAAATAGTTAGTGGTAAAGTGTGATTTGAAAACAGTTGTAGTGGTGAAACTCAAATCACACAGAATAAAAAATCATTCAAAGTGGAAGGGATTATGGGATACATTGTATAACCCTAGCAGGGGTTTGGCTTGGTCATGCACAACAATAGCCGATGCTAGGATGGACATAAACCATCTAAAGGAACACAAACACATATAGGGGATATGGGGGTTTGGGATTCATAAGATAGCAAGTACACGATAAATGACTGAAAGAGTACACATATAGGTAAGCATTAATTTAAAAGGGAAAGGGAACATATTACAACATGCTAATAACATAACTTGACTGCATAATCATGAGCATGATTAAATAAGATATGAGAAAGTGAAGCAATTAAAGAAAGCATGGTGTTGTTGAGACTTAAAAAAATAACTAGGACATACCAGTAGAGAAGCAAAGTGCAGAAAGGTAAAGCAAGTAAGAGTCCACAGTCTAGCCTTGGCTTTCAGCCGGCTAGACGAAGCAATAACACAAGTAGCAATAAAGAAAGAGAGAGTATTTGGGTGTAAGTGTGAGTTTTGAACTTAGATTGTTTGTGTGGTTAAAATAAAAGAGAGTATTGTATTTATAGTTTTGAAAACGAATGAAGAATACAGTAATAAGTAAAGTCTTAACACAAACATAAAAATAATTACAATCAGAATCAATTAACACAAGTGATTCCCTTTAATTAAGGGATCACTGCTTAACAGATACTAACAAGTTTTAATTAAGGAAAAAAATTAGTTTGGGACAGATTGATTATTTCCATATAAAAGGGCAGTAAAAGCATGTAGTAAATAATCAAGTCTAAGTGCAAAATATGCTTAATTTTGGAAAATTATTCAGTATGGTAAAACGCCACAATAATTAAAAGAAGGGAATCAATTAATTTAAGCAAACGAATACAATTAGTGTTCGTAAGAAAACCTTTTGCAATCAGTCGCAACATTGTAGAAGTCAAAATCAATCAAGAAAAGGTCAAGATTCTGCACCTCAACATATAAATAGCAGGGAACGAACATGCATGCAGAGTCAAACATATTGACAAATAGAAGAAACACAAACATATAGTAGCAACATGGTAATCTAGGATTCAGTAGTAAAAGAAAAATATTCGAAGCACAATAGTCAAGCAATCACATCGAACCAAAGTGCAGAGAACCAAAATGACAGGTAAGAAAAATCAAAAATAAGTAAAGGTCTCACAGTAGTAATAAGTGAGGAAAACCCCTTTTAAGAAATTATTGCTTCAACAGTAGTCGAGTTTAAGATAAGTACTCAAATCAGATAAGTCAAACCATGGAAAGAGAGTCAGAAACAAAGAACAAGTACACATTTAAACAAACAATTTCAGAACTTGGACAAGACCAAAAAGGAAATAGGGTTTTTAACATCCTGAATCAAGTAGAAGCAAAGAATAAACAAGTTGTTTGAACATAGTAAAATCATGAAACAACACTAAAAATCAGAGAAGAGATCTTTATAAAAATATAAGAGAAACCCTAATCGTTTAAAAATGATGTGTCATTTTGAAAGAAAAGTCAAAGAACCTTCGAGAAATACTTAAAAAGCTGGTAACAAGCACATATCTGAAAGAAAAATCGAATAGCTCTTAGAGCTAGGGTTTCAAAGAACCCAGAGAAAGCGATAAAGGCTTTAAAAAATATTGATCTAGCCGGAAAAGTTAAGGATCTGACTTGAATAACCATGGATGGCCGAAAAAGGACCAGAGATCGAAGTCGATCAAGGAATGGACCAGACCTCTTTGAATTTGTCCATGAAATCACAAAAACAAACACCCAGGAGCCATAAGGGGCTGATACACATCTCAATTGTCCATGAGAGGCCATGGATTAGGTAGGGATTGAGGTGGATTATTATGGAATTATATGGAGGCGTCTATGGTTCATGTGAGGTTGTAGATAAAATAGATATGGAAGGGATTCAGAGGCGGCAGGTGGTGGGAAATGAGTTAGGGTAAGGGGTCATTTGGTGTTTAATTATGGAAGTTGAACTGGTGGCTGTTGATCTAAATGATCAACGACCTGGATTGGATGGGGTAGGTAGGGATCCAGGTTAGGTTGGTTTAATTGGGTTAGGGGTTGGATTAAAAATTAAAATTGGGCTGGGGAAATTAGGGCCTGATTTGAGTTATAATTGACACCCAATTTGGGTTAAAATTTAAATATCCACTTTTCCCTTTTAATTTATAAAAAATAGTAGATAAATTTTAGAAAACAAATTGAAAGCACTAAAATGATTCATAATATATATAATTAATATTTTAAAAATATAGGATCCCATTTTATAAACACGAGACAAATTTAAACCTAAAAATGGCTAATATTGTAATTATGTGCAATTAACTTTAAAAAATATTAAATGAAATTGTAAGAATATGTAAAATTTACCTTAGCCATATTTTGGCATAAATAAAAGAATCCAATAAATGAATCCTCAAAAATAATAATTTTGGACATAATTATTGGGACTTTATGGATGAAAAAAAGGAAATAAATCAATTTAAAAACTTTAAACATTATGGGAAAAATAATAAAATTCTTGGGTGCACTTATATATGGATATACATTATATTTTGAAAGTATTTTGCATATTGAAAATATATAGAAAAAAATTGGGTGTCGACATCTGCCCCTCTTTACCCAGGAATGATGGAAGAGTTTTCGGGTAAAGATATGATGGCCAATTTTGATCGAGTGAAATGATTTGAAGAGGTTTTGGTTGCACCCTAATTTTCGAGCTGCCTAGATATCCCTGGTTTTACAGTAATTAGGCCATATGTAGTTCAGGATCCGTCAGCGGAGTATGCCGACGTGTACTTTCCAAGAACGAACGTAATATCTCAGGCTGGGTGAGTGGACGACTTACGGTAATGGTTAGGTTTGATATGGCTGTAGACATTAGAGCAGAACTGCTCCCGCCGGGATGGCTGTTGCTTGTTAGTTTACGTGCAAATTGGCAATTCAAGCATATATTATGCGTAAATTTAGACCTGATCCAAATTCCCATTGGACTATGAATGTTTTCTTTGGGCGGTTAAGATGACCTTCTTAGACCATGAAATACTTGGCCATGAAGCGTATGATAAAGGATTCACAAGCCATGAGATGATGTTCTCGGGCTATAAGGATAGTGCCTCCGAACCATGACATCTTTGAATAATGATATGCAAAAGTTTGAAAGAGATCCTCAGGCCATGACATGGTGTTCTCGGGCTATGAAGATGGTTCCTCCGAACGATGACGCCATTGGATGAGTTGGTGATATTTCAGCCCATGAAGGATGCAGTAGCATGTGGCGATCTTTTAGACGTGCAATATGATGATCTTTTAATCGTGCAAAGTGGCGATCTTTCAGCCGTGCAATCTGGCGATCTTTCAGCCGTGCATTAATGTGGAGATCTTTCAGTCGTGCAATGTAGATTGAGACATTGTTTAGTCTCGGAAGGTAGAATGGTAGCCTTATGCAATGCAAATGCAAATATAGGTAGAGCTTAACCTTGGACGGCAAAATGGTAGCCTTATGCAAGTTGGAAGGCAGAATGGTAGCCTTATGCAAGTTGGAAGGCAGAATGGTAGCCTTATGCATGTTGGAAGGCAGAATGGTAGCCTTATGCAATGCAAATGCAGATAGTGGTTGAGCTTAACCTCGGAAAGCAGAATGGTAGCCTTATGCAAGTTGGAAGGCATAATTGTAGCCTTATGCCATGAAAATGTAGATAGATGTAGAGCTTAACCTCAGAAGGCAAAATGGTAGCCTTATGCAAGAAATAAAATAGCAAATGATAGTAGAGTTTCTTAGTTGATAGCAAATTGTGGCATGGTGATTACTGGGAGAATTGTGACAAACGGAACATTAGGGACGCGTACTGATAGCAGATGTTGGTAAGTGCAATGGTTTGGAGAATCATATTCTTGAACAATATCTGTTCAATGGACATACAATACTTCAATGATTTCATAATCCTAGTGCCTGCATCAAAAGAAAAATCGTGAGTTTTGTAAAGGGAAAAGGTAATTCATATCCCCATTGGCTTTGCTTGACTCGTTCGGCTTTGATCTGGTGATACCGTTTGTATCATTGGGGTAGCATTTCTAAACAACGCAGTTTCAATAATAGACATGCACGATTGAGTAAAAGTATGACATAAATGTATAGTTAAAATAGTTTTTAGATGAACCGGAAACTGTGACGTGGTTCGAGACATTGCAACCTCTCCTGCTATAGAATTTTTAGGGTCCCCCTCAAAATTGTGCCCCAGTTTGATGCGTTGACGTTTTTGCCTGCTGCTTGTGTGGCGTTCGGCTGAAATTACTTCAGAATTTTGAGGGTCCTCCTTAAAATTCTGCCCAGTTTCCAATTGCGGGGGAAATGGAAATTTATTGAATTGTGATCGAACCCATATGGATGCCTACGTATACCCTCTTAAATAGTAATCAGGTCAAGCATAGTTCAATTTACATCATATAGGGAAAATATAAAGATTACACATAGTAACGCATGACTGCATCTGAGTTAATTAGCTTTGGCCAAACTTCTCCGTTCATTTCTGCAAGTATGAGGGCTCCTCCTGTCAAAACCCGGTGAACCATGTACGAACCCTGCCAATTGGGAGAGAACTTCCCTTTGGCTTCATCTTGATGCGGAAAAAATTTCTTCAACACCAGATACCCTGGTGTAAACCGTCTTGGCTTGATTTCTTTGTTGAAGGCTCTAGACATTGTTTTTCTTGATAGAGTTTACCATGGCAAACTACATTCATTACATTTTCATCTATAAGAGCTAGTTGCTCGTAACAACTCTTCACCCACTCCACGTCATCAAGCTTAGCTTCCTTTATGATCCTTAGGGAAGGAATTTCTACTTCGACAGGAATGACAACCTCTGTACCATAAACCAGGATTTAGGGGGTTGCCCCCGTTGATGTGCGAACTGTGGTGAAATACCCCAATAGAGCGAATGATAACTTCTTATATCACTGCTTATGTTTTTCTATCATTTTCCTCAATATCTTCTTGATATTCTTGTTGGCGGCTTCTACCGCTCAATTCATTTGAGGCCTGTAGGCTGTGGAATTCTTGTGTCTGATTTTGAATGTTTCACACATAGCATTTATCAAGTCGCTATTAAGGTTAGAGCCATTTTCAGTAATGATTGACTCTGGAATACCAAACTAACATATGATGCGGTCGTGGAGAAAGTCTATCACGACTTTCTTAGTTACTCCCTTATAAAATGCTGCTTCTACCCACTTGGCGAAATAGTCAATCGCTACTAGGATAAACCTACGTCCGTTGGAAGTGGCAGGCTTGATTGGTCCAATAACATCCATTCCCCAAGCGACGAATGACCATGGTGAGCTTGTTGTGTTGAGCTCGCTTGGAGGTAACTTTATCATGTCTGCATGTATTTGACAGCAATGGCATTTTCGAACATATTGGATGCAGTTTGTTTCCATAGTCATCCAAAACTATCCAGCCCGAAGTATTTTCTTTGCTAAGACAAAACCGTTCAAATGTGGACCATAGGTCCTAGCATGAATTTCCTGTAGCATCTTGGATGCTTCAATTGCATCAACACATCTTAATAGTCCTAAATCAGGAGTCCTCATATACATGATTACTCCGCTGTGAAAGAAGTTGTTGGACAATCTCCGAAGTGTGCATTTCTGAGTACGATTAGCAAGCTCCGGGTACTCACCTTTTTCCAAATATTCCTTGATATCATGAAACCAAGGCTTTGCGTCTGCGTCCTTTTCAACATGGGAATAGTAAGCTGGCTGATTATGAATCTTCTCCAGAATGGGTTCAATGAAATTCATATCCGGATGTTGTATTATAGATGATAGGGTAGCCAATGCATCGGCGAACTTATTGTAGATTCTGGGAACATGTTGGAATTCCATCATCGTGAACCTCTTTCTCAATTCCTGTACATGATGTAGATATAGGAGTATCTTGGAGTTCTTGGTTGCCCGTTCTTCTTGTACCTGATGTATGAGTAAATCTGAATCTCCATTCACTAGCAGCTCTTGCACGTTCATGTCAATGGCCATTTTGAGCCCTAAGATGTAGGCTTTATACTCTGCCATATTGTTGGTGCAGGGGAACTTGAGTTTGGCGGACACGAAATAATGCTGATCGCTTTCTAATACCAAGGCTGCTCCTATGCCAACTCCTTTGAAGTTTGCTGCTCCATCGAAGAACATTCTCCAACCGTCATAGTATTCTGTAATGTCTTATCCTATAAATGATGCCTCTTCATCAGGAAAATATATTTTCAAGGGTTTGTATTCTCCATCCACGGGGTTTTCGGCAAGGTGGTCTGCCAGTGCGTGTCCCTTGACTACTTTATGAGTTACATAAATAATGTTGAACTCACTCAACTGGATTTGCCACTTGGCTTGATTGCTAGTGGGCTTGCGCTTCTGAAAGATGTACTTCAAAGGATCCATCCTTTATATGAGGTACGTGGTATGGACACAGAAGTAATGTCTCAACTTATGAGCTACCCAAGTCAAAGCACAAGAGGTGCGTTCTAAAAGAAAATGCTGGGCCTCGTACAGGGTGAACTTCCTGCTAAGATAATAAATGGCTTGTTCCTTTCTCCCCGTTTCATCATGCTGCCCCAAAATGCAGTCGAAAGCTCTATCTAATACTATAAGGTAGAGTAATAAGGGTTTACCTGGCTCGGACGAAACTAAGACTAGCTGTGTTGACATGCACTCCTTGATTCTATCAAAGGCCTTTTGGCGGTCATCCGTCCATTTGGTAGAGGTGTCGTTATTTTACATTTTGAAGATTGGCTCACAGATAACTGTAGATTGTGCTATGAATCGGTTGATGTAGTTCAGCCTTCCCAAGAAACTCATCACATCTTTCTTGTTCTTTAACGGTGGTAATTCTTGAATGGCTTTGACCTTTGATGGATCCAATTTTATTCCTTGGATCACAATAAACCGAAGCAACTTCCCAAAATGAACCCCAAACACACACTTTGCAGGGTTTAGTTTCAGGTTGTACCTCCGTGGTCTATTGAAAAACTTCCTCAAATCTTCTATGTGGTCAGTGGCCTTCTTGGATTTGATGATAACATCATCCAAATATACCTCTATCTCTTTGTGTATCATATCATGGAAAATAGTTTTCATGGCCCTCATGTAGGTGAACCCTACATTCTTCCGGCCGAATGGCATCATCTTATAACAATAAACTCCCCATGGCGTAATGAAAGCCATTTTCTCAACATCTTCCTCATCCATCCAGATCTGATGATAACCGATGAAGCAATCCATGAATGATTGTAGGTCATGCTTGGAACAATTGTCAATCAGATGTGTATATTCGGTAAAGGGAAGTCATCTTTCGAACTGGCACGATTGAGATACCGGTAGTCGACACAGACTCTGACCTTCCCATCCTTCTTTGGTACTGGCACAATATTTGCTAACCATGTTGGGTACTCAACCACCGTAAGAACTTTAGCTTTGATCTGTTTGGTGACTTCTTCCTTGATTTTCAAACTCATATCAGGTTTGACCTTTCGGAGCTTTTACTTTACTCATGGACACATTGGATCGGTTTTGCAGTTTGTGAGCCACAATAGACGTACTCAGACCGGTCATGTCATCATATGACCAGACGAATATGTCCTTATGTCCCTTTAGGAACTTTATGTATTCTTTCTTCTCTGATGGCGATATGTGAATGTTGATTCGCCTTTCCTTGACATTTTCTGCATTTCCCAGGTTATCAATTTCAGTTTTGTCCAGGTTGGACTTAGATCTTTTCTCAAAGTTCTCAACTTCTTTGATAATCTCATCAGGTATGTCATCTTCTTCTGAATCAATGTCTATTTGTTGCGTTGTCTCATTGCATGTCACAATCATTGGTTCATCAAGATAAGTAATAGTAATGCTGTATAGGTAAAGTAAGGAGGAAAACGATAGAAAGAAATATTAATTAATTGGAAAAATCAAACATTCTTTGATAAATTTAATAATTGTTTTGAACATTAAAGATCTTATTGAGGAAGTTGAAAAATACGAAAAGAAAATCATTCAGTAAATAAAATAGTGAATAGTGCTTGTTTTAGCGTTGCTACCCCGAGACTTTTTGGGCTCTGGTGGTCCTGATGGTCCAATTGTTGAAGTGTGCTCCACTGCTCACATCTTGTATGGAATGACCTTCCTCCCCCTCATTCTCGAGAATAACACAACAAACCATATCATTATCCTCTAGAAACAAGTTTTTCACTAACGCGAGTGCTTCTTCTTCATCTGTCCGATAGATGACATCGGCCTGTTGGAAGGTCTACTCCAGTTGTGATATTGGTTGCTCTAACGGGTAGTAAGGACCGCGCCATGGTGGTGACAATTTATTGAACTCCTCCCAAGTGTATTCATATCTCTCGCCAATAGTAGTGCCATGTTTCTTGAGTTTTATAAGTTTAGAGATCCATTGAAGATTCTTGTCGAGCCCTTTGCTAGGTTCGTACCCACTCCAATTCAATATACTTTTGATCTTGTTATCCGACCATTTGTCTTTGTCGACAGCATTGACCCGATCGATGTGGTGGTAAGTTTCTCCACCCAGCTTTCTTCTTTCTCCAATTGCCAGAATAGTTTACTGACTGTATATAGGATTGTTGTCGTCACCGTGAATGACCACTTCCTGGTGATTCCATTCGAGCTTTATGGCCTGATGCAATATTGATGCTATTACCCCAGCATCATGAATCTAGGGTCGTCCTAGCAGCAAGTTGTAGGACGTTGGCACATCTATCACTTGAAAATCGACTTCGAACCAGGTTGGTCCCGTATGCATACATAGACTAATCTTATTAATGATGTACCTATGAGACCCATCAAAAGATTTCACATTGATTGCTACTTCTTTTATCTCATGCAGCTCTTTACACAACTTCTTGAGGGTTACAGAAGGACATATGTTAAGGCTGGAACCCCTATCGATTAGGATCCTGGTGATGAAATAGTCTTCATATTGTACAGTGATATGTAGTGCTTTGTTATGTCCCAGCCCTTCAGGGGGCAGCTCGTCCTCATAAAAGGTGATTTTATGGATTTATAGAACTTGACCCACCATATTAGGCATTTCCCCGCCAGTGATGTTACTTGGTGCATAAGCTTCACTCAACACCTTCAACAGAGCATTCTTGTGTGCTTTGGATTTCTACAGCAATGAGAAGATGGATATTTATGCTGGCGTCTTGTTCAACTGATTGATGACTGAATACTCTTTGTCCCATCTGCATACATTGACTAATCTCACTGATGGTGCACCTATGAGACCCATCAAAAGCTTTCACATTGATTGCTACTTCTTTTATCTCATGCAACCCTTTGCCCAACTTCTTGAGTGTTACTAAAGGACATGTGTTAAGGCTGGAACCCCCATCGATTAGGATCCTGGTGATGAAATAGTCTTCATATTGTACAGTGATATGCAGTGCTTTGTTATATCCTAGCCCTTCAGGTGGCAGCTCGTCCTTATAAAAGGTGATTTTATGGATTTAAAGCACTTGCCCCACCATATTAGCCATTTCCCCGCCAGTGATGTTACGTGGTCCGTAAGCTTCACTCAGCACCTTCAACAGAGCATTCTTGTGTGCTTTAGATTTATGCAACAATGAGAAAATGGATATTTATGCTGGCGTGTTGTTCAACTGATCGATGACTGAATACTCTTTGTCCCATCTGCATACATAGACTAATCTCACTTATGGTTTACCTCTGAGACCCATCAAAAGCTTTCACATTGATTGCTACTTCTTTTATCTCATGCAACCCTTTGCCCAACTTCTTGAGTGTTACTGTTGGTCCCAAACACACACGCAAGTATACGTGATCGTACAAGTAATAAAATGATAAGTCGAGTGTCGAACCCACAGAAACATATATTAACTACTCACTAACACACCAATATTGTTATTCTGTCAAGCCAAGTTCGAATTCAAGATGTTTAGTTATGCTAATTATAATTTTTAAGTAACAACTAACTTATCAAGTATCGAGTTGATTGTTGTGTAATTAATTGAGACAAATATTCCAGGTTTGTGATTTATTCACCAATTGTATTGTGTTTTAACTAACTCTCCTTTTCATATAATTCACTCATGATTGTTAATTAATCGATAAATGCTCTCATAGCCTTCTCCCGAAGTACTACTCACCTTTTCTCGATAGATTAACGTCTATATTCCTATGAGGTCAATCTATTAAGAACACATTAAAATCACGACATTTAATTAAGCAAGGTGATTAGATATATTCCTATCCTAACCACAAATCTCCTCCCCTTAAGGGTTAAGATCATGCTTTCTTCAATTCTTCTCTAATCTAAACATGGCTTTTCCAAGCATAGTATAGATAGTAAATAAAACTCAACTGTTGGCCAAACAATTAAGGAATTAAAAATAGAATTGAAGAAACAACCATAGATGAATGAATTATAATCAAGATCAAGTTAATTTCAAACAACAATATTCATGGCTAGATCACAACCCCAGAACAATGGATGTTTTAGCCACTCATGATCATACAAAACTCAACAATAATAATCTTAAACATACTATAAACAAGCAACAAGAAGAAAGTTTTAAAAGAACTCTTTTAATTCTTGCTCCAAGGTAGTATATTTCCACTCCTTTCTTAGCTCCAAGAGTCTTCAATGGCTTCTTCTCTCTAGAATCAATAGCATTTTTCCACTCTCCCCAAAATCTGATCCTCCCCTAAATAATAGAGGTTTGCTATAATTAAGTTGAGTGGAAACCTATAATTTTCCCATTTTACCCCTCTATAATGCCTTTCCCGGATAGAAACGCGCAAAGTTTTGCGCGAAGTATAAAATGCGCGCGTTTCTTCGCGCGTTTTGGCAAACATTCTGCCTCGACCGCGCGAAGTTCGCACGAATTTTATACTTCGCGCGTTTCTTCGCGCGTCTGGGAGTTAATTCCTTCCATTTCTGATCTCGTCTTTGCACGGACTCAACTCCGAGGGGTTGTTTTTGCTCCAAAATCATTCCATAACCTTTTCAAATATTTATATAGGCCATTTTTTTTGCAAAGTAAAGAATTACAAATTAAATGCCTATTTCTCAGCAATTATATATTATGTTATTGGAATATAATCACATGCAAGCATAAATAATGGTTAAATCAATCAGATTTCGCATATTATCAGTTGCCAAAGGACATATGTTAAGGATGGAACCCCCATCGATTAGGATCCTGGTGATGAAATAGTCTCTGTAGTGTATAGTGATATGCAATTCTTTGTTATGTCCTAGCCTTTCAGACGACAACTCGTACTCATAAAAGGTGATTTTATGGATTTCTAGAACTTGCCCCACCATATTAGCCATTTCCCCGTCAGTGATGTTACATTGTACGTAAGCTTCACTCAGCACCTTCAACAGAGCGTTCTTGTGTGCTTTGGATTTTCGAAGCAATGAGAAGATGGATATTTTTTTGGCATCTTGTTCAACTGATCGATGATTGAATAATCTTTGTTCTGTATTTTCCTCTAAAGGTAATCCGGACTAGTCTCAATGAGGGGAGGCCGATTGGAGTAATGCTTTCTTGATTCAGCTAGATGTTCAGGGGTATAGTCTCTACTAGTTCTTGTCATACCCTAGGCTGCGATAGTCTCTTTGATTCTGACCTTACCCTTTCTCCTTGACTCAACTATATAATCCCAGGGTATGGTATTTGTGTAGAATGACGACATGATCGTCATCGCCATTGGGATCGGTGCGGGCACCTTTACTTTGAAAGGAACATGTTCTTTGGGTGGCAAAACATCAACCTCAAATGGTGCTGGTGCCTTTGCTAATGGCACTGCTTCAAACTCAAGAGGCGTAGACGCATCTACCTTGGTATCCTTAGACGGTTGGATCTGGACTATAATTGGATTGAAAGAAATTGCTGGTTTCTTTGGGTCATCACCTTTTGCGATCAAATCGATGAATCCTTCGGGATCCCAATTATCCTCCACTTCAATCATGTGAATACCCCCGCCCTTATGGTCTGGTAGAGGGTTGTTGCGGACGTTCGTAGTGGCTTCCTTTTCCACAATAGCTTTGTTATAAATTAGAGTCTGTATCTTGTCTTTTAAAGAGCGACATTCATCGATGGTGTGTATTTTCATTCAGAGTGGTATGTACAAGACTTGTTTGGGTTAGCCCACTGAGAAGAATTATCATGGGATGTAGCAGGGACGGGGGTGACATATTCAGCGACTTTGAGTCTCTCATATAGCTGGTCAATGGGCTCGACGATGGATGTATATTATTTTGGAGGCCTTCGATCAAAATTAGGCCAGGGCCTAGGGACATTTTGTTGTATGGGGGTGATTGGTAATGAGATGGTTAGGCATTGTAAGTTTGGTAGAAATGAGCGGGTTAGGAGTGTCTGGGTGAGGTAGGTTGATATGTAGGAGATGGAGATGACTGATAAGTTGGTGGTGGAGCTTGGTAGGAGGGTGCTTAGTAATTTGGGGCTGGCTGATATGTGAGTGGAGGTAGTGGGTAAGTTTGATATTTGAGGGGAGACTTGGTCCTTTATGCAACCATCACGGCCCATACATCCCTTTTCTTAGACACACCACAAGACTGCAAGGCCTTATTTATAGCTTACAAGGCCTCGAAGTTTGTAACATACCACTATTAATAACTTCTTCAATTCGTTCCCCTAGTTTGATAATGTCGAAAAACTTATGATTCTCAATTACCATCAATCGTTCATAGTATTACGGGTCTTGAGCCCGGACAAAGAAATTGTTCATTTGTTCTTCTTCTAAGGCGGGTCTAATTTAGCTGCTTCGGACCTCCAGAGAGTAGCATACTTGCAAAATATCTCTGTGGGATTCTTTTTTAGATTCTGGATATAGAACACGTCTGGCATGTTCTTTGTGTTAAACCTGAACCTGTCCATAAAATCAGATGCCACACCTACCCACCTTGACCACTTCTTGGGATCGTGGCTGATGTACCAAGATAGTGCATCTCCTTTCAGACTTCTCATGAACAACTTCATGCGAGTACTTTCATCTTTTTCTTACCTCGACCAACTTGTCGCAGTATATTCTTAGATGGACTGTGATGACCCGACTCGTCGTCTCACGGGTTACCGCTCTATTTCCCCCATTTTTTGCTTCCTTATGTTTTATTATAGGATTCTTGGGTGAATGAGTTTAATTGGATTGGTTTTAGATGGAAATGAGACACTTAGTCTCTTAAAGGAAGGCTTGTTTTGGAAAAAGTCAACCGGATGTTGACTATTGAGTTAGAAGATTCAGATTTGATTTCTGGTGATTAGGTTATCTTTGGGGGATGATTTGTAATTTAGGAGTGTGATTGGAATTGATTTTGGAGGTCTGGTGTAGAATTAGGCTTGAATTGGCAAAGTTAGTATTTTGGCGAATACTAGTTGATAGGTGAGATTTTGATTCGAGGCTCAGAATGAAATTCCGAGAATTGATGTAGCTTCATTAGGTGATTTTGGATGTGTGTGAAAATGTTCAGGTCATTAGGAGGAGTTTTGGTCGGGTTTTTGATCAAATGCGTATTTCGGATGTTTTTGAGAAACTTAGGCTTGAATTCGGTGAGAATTAATGATTTTAGCGTTGTTGAATGTGTTTTGATGATTGGAGCAAGTTCGAATAATGTTTTAAGATGGGTTGGTGCTTTTGGTTGAGGTCTCGGGGGCCTCGGGGTGGTTTCGGATGGTCAATCGGACCAATTTTTGCCTTTGAAGATTACATGTTTTCTAGCTATTTTGTTGCAGAAGAATTGCTCTTCGCATTCACGTTGGTGAGTCGCGAACGCATAGAAAGGAATTTCAAGACTAGTGTTTTGTCCTTCACATTAGCGTCTTGGTCCTCGTGATCACGAAAGGATTAGGTGTTGAGTCATCGTGTTCGCATTAAGGCATACACGTTCGCGTATAAAGAGTTGGGTTCTAGGGCTTTTGCCCTTCGGGTTCACGTGGTGCTGTCCGCGTTCGCGTAAGCTTAAGGGTCCAGACCTTCGTGTTCGTATAGGTGCAACCGCGTTCGCGAAAGGTATTTTTGGAAGAGGTGGATTTTGTTCATTGCAAACGCGAGAGTTCCCTTGCGTTCGCATAGTGGAGAATACGCCTGGGTAGAAGGTTTTTATTGGACATTTCATCCGCGAACACAAACCCATTTTCCACAATTTTTGAGCATTTTGGGAGCTACTTAGGATCATTTGAAGAGGGATTCGAAGGTGATTGATTAGAGGTAAGTTTTATGACTTAAAAATATGATTGTACTATGGAATTATCCTTGAAATTGTTGAGAATTTAGCTAAATTGGAAGAAACTAGGGCTTGGGATTTTAAGATTTTAAATTGGAATTTGAGGGGCCATTTGTCGTCCGAAATGAGAGTTTTTGCTATGTATAGACTCGTGGCGAAAAAAGGAATCCGGTGATATTAATTTTTTAATATTTCGAGAAGTGGGTTCGGGGTTTGGGAGTTTTGCAAATTTCGAGATTTTTGCTATTTTTTTATTGTTTTCGATTGGGTATTATCCCATTGGCATATTGAGATGTATTCGCTTAGATTTTGGATAGATTCGATGCGCGTGGAGGCCTAATTGAGGGGAAAAGGCGTCGCAAGCTAGGGATTTTGCCGGTTCGAGGTGAGTAATAATTGTAAATGATATCCTGAGGGTTTGAAACCCCGGATTGCACATCGTAGTGCTATATTGAGGTTACTTGCTCGCCGGATAGTGGGCGTGGGGTAGAGCATCATTGGGGATTGTGACTTGGTTCGTCCCAATTGATGAATTTGCTGCCTATTTGACTGAAATTTAATTGTTATCATCGTGATTTGGGCTGATTGCCATATTTGGGCTTCGTGCCAACTATTTGAATCGCTCGGGGATTATTATCACTGTTTTGACTTATTACTTGAACTCGGTCATACTGTTTCTCCACTATTTTACAACTCAGCCACTTTTACTCAGATTTGAGTCTTAAATGATATTTTAAATAATTGGGATGAGAACTACTGTTTTACTAATGCTCGAGGGGCTTGTGATGATATTCTGACTGAGGGTGGCCAACGGCTAGATGTGAGGATACACTGAATGATACGAGGCTGAGGGCCTGGATGTGAGGGTTTTATATTATGGAGCGGGCTGCACGCCGCAGCGATACTTATATGGATCGGGTTGTACGCCGCAGCGATATACTTATATGGATCGGGCTACATGCTGCACTGATATATATATATATATATATATATTGGACCGGGCTTCACGCCGCAGCGATATTGCGCTTGGGCTGTCGGAGCCCCTCCAGAGTCTGCATCCCCCATAGTGAGCGCGGGTACCCATTTGGATCGGGCTGTACGCTGCAACGAGATATGGATCGGGCTGCACGCCGCAGCGATATGTGGATCGGGCTGCATGCCGCAGCGGTTATGATATGATATTATTCTGAGAGAGATCTGATAGAGAGAGAGAGCCCGAGGGGCTGAGGGTTTTTATGAGAGTGAGCCCGAGAGGCTGGTACTGTTTTTGAGATATTGCCCGAGGGGTGGACTCTAATGTCCTCATCTTGCATATTTATTTTCCTTTTACCTATTAAACTATGGTCTTTGTGCCCGAGGGGCGGATTTTTCTGTGCTTTTCAGCACTTACTATTTTGAAACCTTTTTCGTAACTGTTAAAAAGAAACATTTTCAAACGAGCTTTAAAACTGAGCCAAGATATTTCCAAATATTTCACAGCCTTTTTGTTTTCTCAAAGGATTGTACCCTACATCTATACATCACGATGGTTTGCTTTACATGATTTCTTACTGCTCGGTTATTATTTACCGCTATTACTCACTGAGTTGGAGTACTCACTTTACTCCTTGTACCTCGTGTGCAGATGCAGGTATTTGTTCACTCGGTAGCGGGTTTTGAGCTGATCAGAGGTAGAGTTGTAGAGGTTTAGCGAGGTGACTACCAGCGTTCGCAACACTGCTATCCTTCTATGTTGTTCATTATTTCTGTCCTGTATAATTCTAGACTTGTAAAGTTTAAATAAATTCTTATAGATGATCGTGACTTGTGAAACCCCGGTTAGGGCTGTGTAGGAATTGTTATCCTGCTAATTAATACTATTCAGTCATATTTTTACTGTCCATTTATGCTTAACTATTTTTGAAAGAGACGAGTTGGGTTAGTTGGTTGGCCTTGTCTTCTCAAGAGGCGCCATCATGACCATTGCGGGGTTTGGGTCGTGACAAGTTGGTATCTGAGCCTAGGTTACTAGGTCTCACGAATCATGATCAAGTTTAGTAGAGTCTCGCGGATCAGTACGGAGACGTCTGTATTTATCCTCGAGAGGCTGCAGAACCTTTTGGAAAACTTCACATTCTTTAATTCTTATCGTGCGTCTTTGATTAAGCTTGAAAAGAAACAGTTGAAATTCCTTCCATGTGTTTGTATGCGCGCATGAGTGCTCAGTATCAGAAGTGCCTTGATGGCTTGTGATTTCCCAATTAAGGGGCGAGATGTGATCTATGTGAGTTTGATGTTGGGCCAGTCCGGAGGACTTGAGGCCGGATTTTTACCTATGGTTTGAGCACCGAGGTGCTGATTGTGTGAGTAAGTGTTGTGAACTTATGTGTTCAGTATGTCCCTATTAGCGTGAATGGTGGTTGGATAGCTATATGATGAGTATGTTAGTACTGCGAGATGTATCTATATGACTTGGTAGCGATGAGGAAGTCTGCTGGATAATAGATGGACTATTAAGTGTTCGATTTCTGTTGCGACTGGATGTGTAGCCCCGAGTTACGGGCGCATGAAGAATCTTTTCGTGTCCCCTATTTGGGAGTGAAGTAAATTTTATGTTACGGTATGCGTTCAGACTCAGGATGATTAAGTGGCTGTGTAATGTGTATGACGGTGGAAGGTATATGGAAATGTTATATTAAGGCTAAGCAGGTGGGTTATCTCCTACGGAGTGTTCCGAAGTGGTGTGATCCTTATGTGTATGTTAAAAGATCTCATGTGTAATTGAAGGGTAATTGTTGAAATTTGAAATTTAGGATTTTCTTAAGAGAGTGGGCTTAACTGTTGTGGGATAAATGCGAGATTTATAGAAGATTTACAGAATTAGATGATCAGTGTTTTCAGAACCTCTAAATGATTTGAGTTTAATCTCACTATGGTATTGTGGCATCAATTGAGTAAATGTATTATGAGTTATTGAGCGTATCTTGATCTATGGCTTCGAGCGAAGTGGGGGAGTCTACCGTGAGCAGTTGATTGCATGGTTAGGCGATATGTTAGTTCCAGTTTGGGGCATGCGAGTGAATTAGCTATGGCTAGAGTAAAGGAATGTTTTGACGAGGTCTATATTATGCTTTATACGGTATGAGGATTTATGGAATGTCTAGAGTTCTTGCTGGTAAAGAATGCTCGGTACATAGAGCAGGAAGTTGTTTGGTTGTATTGGTATGAGGATTTTATCTTGCGGTATCGGAGTGCCAATGAGGCACGGGTGATTCTGTTAGTTAGGTCAAGTAAATTGCAGTTTGAATAGGAGTGAATGACTTTCGAGAATGGTTCTAATGTGGTCAAGATTCTACAGAAACAATCGGGTATCTCATGGTTGTGTATGTGGTTACAGACTATGTTTTCATTAGAAAAAGGTCAAGACGCGTGGTATTTGTTTAATTATGGGTTTTAGATAGTGTGGTCTTGTGTTGGGTCTCGGGTAGTGATCCGGGGTTGAGAGATTGTGGTACTACAACAAGAGGGGATGTCAAGTTAAAAATGAATCAGAAGGAAATCCAAATAGATGTAGTAACTTGGTAGTAGATCGAACCGGTATGGAAAGGATACGATTAGTTCTTTGTGTGTGTTCGAGGTAATGAGTTCGTACGGGTATTTTGCAGCAAAGATCTTGAGTTCTGACAGCTTGCTTAGCTTCGTCTAGTTAGAAGGATTCAGTCTTGGCAGTTTAATTTGTGCAAACGAAATTGGGAGAGTTCTTGTTGATTTCTACTGTGGCTGGAGAGGTGCATTTTCTACGAATATGATAGGTATGGGATGTGTAATGATTTTTCTTCTAGATGAAATCAATGGAAGTTCTTGACTAGTTGAGTGTGTAAATGTCTGTGGCTCGGAAGGGAGATAAAAGTTTTCCTGTCATCCTTGGATAGTGTGGTATATGCGGTATGTTGTGAAGGATTGAAATTTGCATGTATGAGGTTTCAGTTCGGTTATGGGAAGAAGTTCATAAAAATTCTTAGGCAACAGGTAGCCTCAGGTAATCAAGGAAATGGTACTGCTAATTGTAAGTGATTTGACGGGAGTATATCTTTCAAAAAAGGGTAATGTGATTAAACTGATGATACTTCGGTAGTATTGTGGCACTTTCTTGTTGGGTCGACTGGTGATATTCGGGTTGCTTGGTGGCACAAGGAAATCTTAGAGTATCTATCGTGGAATGATTGGGCATTAAAGATGTGCACGCACTCGGACAGCGAAATTTGGGATCAAATATGATGATTCATGTGTCGTGTAGATATGGAGACGGAATCTCTCATATACAGGCTATGATGTGGTTTGGAGGCCTGAGTGGATCTTTCTTTACTTGGTAAGTTAGATTTTGGATATGATGTTAGGGGTGTAGATTGGTTGTCTCAGTGTTGCATTATTTTGGACTATTACATTATGAGCTGTGCCAGAAAATCCACGAGTTGAGTGGCGAGGTGCGTCGAATTATGTTCTAGCAGAGTGGTTTATATTTCAAAGACTAGCAGACGGCTGGAAAGGGTCTCTTTTCTTAATTGGGCCTTCGTGATGGATGTCAATGCAGAGGTTTCTACTATTGATTTAGTTCTGGAGTTGAGGGACTTTTCAGATGTATTTCTGGTGGTCGGGTATGTCGCCGAATGATGTTGTGGATTTTGGTATTGATTCGGTGCCGGGCACCATATTGTATGGTCTGGTAGAAGCTATAGTAATGGAAGGAACAACTTCAAGCTTCCTTGATGATTTGTCCGTTGGCAGGTCACTGTGGATGCATGTTCTAGCTTGAGTCGGCTTGGTCGGCCCCAAAATTTTATTATTGAGGGATAAGTTGATTCGATCTTTAGTGAGCTTGTTAGTGATCTAGGGAGATCTATGAGTTGCTATTGTGCTGTGAGACGTTGTGATTCATTGGTTATGGGCACGAGTGGAGCGGTTCTATTGGCGATTTATAGTGAAATTCAAGCGGGAAGAGTAATTGGGTGTTGCTCGGTGATTGATGTACCGGTTATGTTCCATCAGGTTTGTGTGGCATATGTTATTTGTTTCACCATGGGTATAATGATTTGCTAGTGTTCCAGACATCAATTGTGCTTGGCTGTCGATTTTGAGCATAGTGACTTGAGATGTTTCATGTGTAACAGTGTTCGGATATGATCGCGCATTGTAGCGAGGCCACGTGGAGATATGACCTTTCAGTGTAGATTCAGGTGATCTATTTCTATGATGTGAGACGAGGTCTCAGCCTTGTATTGTGATGGTACTGATGAGCTTGAGGTACAACTCTTTCGTCTGAGTCATTTTCTATGATGTGAGTAGGTTCAGACTGTTCTTATTGGTACGCGTATTATGCAAGTTGTGGCTTAGGCCTGTATTGAGGTGTCATATCACCGGAGTGGTGTCGGATTTGAGGTGATTGTTGTGGTCACTAATGAATACGAACAGATTTGATTTTAGCTTGTTGGAAGGATAATATCAAGGTTTTGCTCGGAAATCTGCTGTGGTATTAGCCAAAAGGGAAGTGACTTCATGAATGGTTGACCTGAGAGATGGTTACGATTTATTGCATGTTTCATTTATCGTTAGCAGTATATAGGAGTGTTGGAATAAGACCTTAGTGGATAGGAGGTTTTTCTATCGGTATTCGGGTGTTATGGGCAATTGATGTGAATAGAAGTTATTGTTTTGAGTGTTTGGGTTATGTAGTATATCATATGATTGCACCTGAGGTTGCAGGTATGGGTTATTACAGCTGGTTCGGGCTTATTCTGAGTATAGATGTGAGGTTCTGATCTTCTGTATGACTTTGAAAGGTGCAATGTGGTTCTATGGTTATGGACTAGATGGATAGTGAAATTTCAGCTATGTTGTGTTATAGGACCTATGCGAGATAGGGTGACGCGGGATCACCCCCGGGTATATGCTTGGTAAGGTCATTCTGCTATTGGTTGGCTTCTAGCACAACTCTGGGTACGCTCGAGGACGAGCGTTTATTCAAGTTGGGGAGGATGTGACGACCTGACCCGTCGTCTCATGGGTTACCGCTCCGTTTCCCCCATTTTATGCTTCCTTATGTTTCATTATAGGAGTCTTGGGTGAATGAGTTGAATTGGATTGGTTTTATATGGAAATGAGACACTTAGTCTCTTAGAGGAAGGCTTGTTTTGGAAAAAGTCAACCAGATGTTGACTATTGAGTTAGATGGTTCGGATGTGATTTCCGATGATTCGGTTAGCTTCAGAGGATGATTTGTTACTTAGGAGTGTGATCAGAATTGAGTTTGGATGTCCGGTGTAGAATTAGGCTTGAATTCGCGAAGTTAGTATTTTTGGCGAATTCCGGTTGATAGGTGAGATTTTGATCCTAGGGTCAGAATGGAATTCTGAAAATTGATGTAGCTTCGTTAGGAGACTTTGGATGTTTGTGCAAAATTTCAGGTCATTCAGAACTTTTTGAGAAACTTAGGCTTGAATTTGGTGAGAATTGACGATTTTAGCGTTGTTGAATGTGTTTTGATGATTGGAGCGAGTTAAAATGATATCTTAAGATGGGTTGGTGCTTTTGGTTGAGGTCCCGAGGGCCTCAGGGTGATTTCGGATGGTCAATCGGACCAATTTTGGCCTTTGAAAATTGCAGGATTTCCAGCTATTTTGTTGCAAAAGAATTGGTCTGCGCGTTCGCGTTGGTGAGTCGCGAACGGGTAGAAAGGGAATTTCAGGACCAGTGTTTTGGCCTTCGCATTCGCGTCTTGGGCCTCGCAATCGCAGAAGGATCAGGTGTTGAGTCATCGCGTTCGCGTGAAGGAATACGCGTTCGCGTATAAGGAGTTGGGTTCCGGGGCTGTCCGCGTTCGCGTAAGCTTAAGGGTCCAGACCTTCCCGAACCCAAATCTATTTCCCACAATTTTTGAGCATTTTGGGAGCTACTTGGGAGCATTTGAAGAGGTATTCAAAGGTGATTGACTGGAGGTAAGTTTTATGATTTAAAAACATGATTGTATTGTGGAATTATCCTTGAAATTCTTGAGAATTAACTAAATTGGAAGAAACTAGGGCTTGGGATTTTAAGATTTTAAATTGGAATTTAAGGGGCCATTTGTGGTCCGAATTGAGAGTTTTTGGTATGTATAGACTCATGGCGAGATAACGAATCCGGTGATGTTAATTTTTTTATTTTTCGAGAAGTGGGCTCGGGGTTCGGGTTTTTTCAAATTTCGAGATTTTTGCTATTTTCTATTGTTTTTGATTGGGTATTATCCCATTGGCATATTGTAATGCATTCACTCTGATTTTGGATTTATTCGACGTGCGTGGAGGCCCAATTGAGGGTCAAAGGCGTCGCGAGCTAGGGATTTTGCCGGTTCGAGGTGAGTAATGATTGTAAATGGTATCTTGAGGGTTTGAAACCCCAGATTGCATATCGTAATGCTATATTGAGGTGACTTGCATGCCGGATAGTGGGCGTGGGGTAGAGCATCGTTGGGGATTGTGACTTGGTTCGTCCCAATTGATGAATTTACTGTGTATTTGACTAAAATTTATTTGTTATCATCGTGATTTGGGCTGATTGCCATATTTGGGCTTCGTGCCAACTATTTGAATCCCCGGGGATTATTATCAATGTTTCCTCACTGTTTTGACTTATTACTTGAACTCAGTCATACTGTTTCTCCACTATTTTACAACTCAGCCACTTTTACTCAGATTTGAGTCATAAATGATATTTTAAATGATTGGGTTGAGAAATACTATTTTACTAATGCTCGAGGGTCTTGTTATGATATTCTGACTTAGGGTGGCCGAGGGCCAGATGTGAGGATACACTGAGTGATACGAGGCCGAGGGCCAAGATTTGAGCGTTTTATATTATGGATCGGGCTGCACGCTGCATCGATATACTTATATGGATCAGGATGCATGCCGAAGCGATATATATATATATATATACATATATATATATATATATATATATATATATATATTTACATACACGGTTTCACTTCATAGATTCGNGGCCGAGGGCCAAGATTTGAGCGTTTTATATTATGGATCGGGCTGCACGCTGCATCGATATACTTATATGGATCAGGATGCATGCCGAAGCGATATATATATATATATATACATATATATATATATATATATATATATATATATTGGATCGGGCTGCACGCCACAGCGATATGGTGCTTGGGCTATAGGAGCCCCTCCAGAGTTTGCATTTCCCATAGTGAGCGTGGGTACCCATTTGGATTGGGCTGCACGCCGCAACGAGATATGGATAGGGTTGCACGCCGCAATGACATGTGGATCGGGCTGCACGCCGCAGCGGTTACTATATGATATTGTTCTAAGAGTGATCTGAGAGAGAGAGAAAGAGAGCCCGAGGAGCTGAGAGTGTTTTTGACAGTGAGCCCGAGAGGCGGGTACCTTTTTTGAGATATTGCACGAGGGGTGGACTCTTATGTGCTCATCTTGCATATTTATTTGCCTTTTACCTGTTAAACTGTGCTATTTGTGCCCGAGGGGTGGATTTTTCTGTGCTTATCAGCACTAGCTGTTTTGAAACCGCTTTCGTAACTATTAAAAAGAAAAATTTTCAAACGAGCTTTAAAACTGAGCCAAGATATTTCCAAATATTTCACAGACTTATTGTTTTCTCAAAGGATTGTACACTACATCTATACAGCACGATGGTTTGCTTTACGTGATTTCTAACTGCTCAGTTATTATTTACCTTTATTACTCACTGAGTTGGAGTACTCACTTTACTCCCTGCACCTTGTGTGCAGATGTAGTTATTTATTCACTCGGTAGCGGGTTTTGAGATGATCAAAGGCAGAGTTGTAGAGGTTTAGTGAGGTGACTGCCAGCGTTCGCAGCACCGCTGTCCTTCTATGTTACTCATTATTCTTGTCCAGTGCATTTCTAGACTTGTAAAGTGTAAATAGATTCTTATAGATGCTAGTGACTTGTGTCACCCCGGTAAGGGCTGTGTGGGGATTGTAATCTTGCTAATTAATACTATTCGGACATATTTTTACTGTCCATTTATGCTTAACTATTTTTGAAATAGATGAGTTGGGTTAGTTGGCTGGCCTTGTCTTCTCGAGAGGTGTCATCACGACCATTGCGGAGTTTGGGTCGTGACACGGACCCTTGGATCACCTGTACCATCAAACCTCTCGAACATATGAGGTTTGTACCCCTCCGATAGTTCAATATCCGGTTGTATGCAGAGGTCTTCATAGTTCAACCCTTCAATCCCTTTAGTTCCTTCAATACCCCGAATTCGGCTTGTTAGTTTCTTAATTTCCTCAGCCAAGTTTCTGATGAGTAGATCCTTTTCATTTGTCTTATGTATGCAAGATATAGGTTGGGTGGACAGTGGCATGGTCTCCACATAGATGGGATTGTTGTGGTGGCCTGGTGTGAAGGCATGGAAATGGTCATTTGCGGAGTTTTACGGTTCTGGGATGAGTAGTGCAATGTTGCTTGGAGTATGGAAAGTGTTGCATTGGTTCTTTGTTGGAGCAGTAGTATGATTTGGTTGTTTTTGAGGAGGCGCTAGATTTTTAACATTGGGGAAGTTGGTGTCTGGGGTGCTGAGGGAGAAGGATAGGTTGGCCAGATTCCGAACCTGATCGAGCTCTTCCTGAAACTTCAACAATTTCTGTTCACGTTGTGACACATTTTCGTTGGGAATCGAAATACCATGGCCATCAGTGGCCTTTACTGTTGTGTTCTCTTTTCTGATGTTGTTCAAATCTTCCATCTTGCTTTTGTTCTTGTTCTTAATAGGACTAAGAAGAGGAGTAGGTGTAAGGCCCCAGGATCTCATGGGATAAGATGATGTTGCTAGAGTGCATGAACTAATATTTGTGGAGGGGATAACAAAACAAAAATAAAACAAAAAGGTAACCAAGTTAGTAAGGATCATAAAAAGTGTTGCAATATTTAAACAAGTAGTGCAGGAATGTAAAGCGTGTCCTAATTTGGGAACCTTGTTGTGCCCAAGGTGGGCCGAGCGACAAGTTGATTTGGAGATCTTGGAATGCTAAATGCCTCATTTCATTGATAAAGGTAAGACGAATCCTACATCAACATTAAATAAATAGGAAATAAAAGTTACTAATGGCCACTGGCCATGTTACATTTCAAAAGAAAAAGATAAATTCCTATCTACTTGGTCCTAGAAGGACCTTCCCCATATTCATCATTCTTGGCTCCGTCGAATAGCTTCCCCAACTCATGAAGTTCTAGCAACATGTATGCTCTGGCTAGATATCCACCTTCAGTTCCTTTAGCCTCTTGACAATCTTCGACCCTTTTGAGAAACTTTCTTTCTAGTTCCATTATGCCTCGCTCCAAGTATCCTAGCTTTTTGTTGGCGTTGGTAGCCATGTCTTTCCATTCCTCGATCAACTTCTGGTTGGATTCTTATATTTCGCGATGATAAATTTCGCACTCACGGATCCTTTTGCGCAACTGGTTGTACTTGACTTGCACCTCAGCTTTTTCGTCTATAATCATATGGCCTCGAACAAACCCTGGTTGGGCTATACCATCATTATTGTCTTCTAACCAACCTACATAAAAAGGAGTACAATCAGCGTGGTATCTGTCTGGCTCTATGGTGTCTCTCCCCATTACTATCTTACTATGCCACATGTGTTGGGCTTGGCACTTATAGGGACTATCACCACCTTGGAATTCGGATCAAAAGTGGCTTATCTTGTCTACCCTGTGTATGAATTGCTTCCTACCAGCTTGCCTCATAACTTGCAGAGGGACATAAAGGTAGGTTCCCCTAAGAACAATTAGTATTAGGAAAGGTGCACCTCTCGATCGGGCGATGAAATCCTCTGTCAGGAACCATTTGAACATCCACTGAACTTGTTCCTTGGTCACATTATCAAATAGCTCAACCCATCCTTTAGCATCCTTAGGCTGAGCGAACATGTCATAGATGTAATTCATTCTCTTTAGATGATGGAAAGTAATGTGATCATCCCAGTCCCTACGCTGAATATCTTGTCGATATTTGCCCTTTTGGAGATGCTCTATGAGCCAAAGTTGAAGTAGCAGACTACAGCCTTCGAAGTGTTTTGCTCCTCGTTGACACTTTTCTAAGGCTCAGTATATGTCTGCAATAATCATGGGCACAATGCTGGATGCCTGCCCAGCAATCCCCTCCATTAGGGTTTTGGTTATCATAGCTTGCCTAGTATGAATTCTACCTTTCTTCATCAGAAATACAATCAGACCTAGGAAGCAAAAATATGAAGACGAAAACCCTGCGATGGACATGTCCCAAGGATGTGATAGCAAACTCGCCGGAGTAGGTACAGTAAGATTCATTGTGACCGTACCTTTCATACGAGTATTCAAAAGAGATGTATGAATCCTTAAAGCATGTTAATTCTGGATTCTTCTTCAAACCCATCATTTTAAGGAAGCCCATACCTTTGCGATTCTCAGGCATTAGCAAGCCTGGAGTTTCCTATACTAGACCGGCGAGTCCTCCTCTATCCTCAGTAAAGGTCTCATTTCAATGATCCCAAAGCGGAATATGGCCCTTTCAAAATCCCAAAACAATGTGGCAACTTCTGTGATCATATTATTATGTTGGACCTCCAAAAAGGGATGGTAGATTTCCCAAATATTTTCTGATGCGATTTAGATCATTCGAGTGTAAATATTTCGACTAGCTTAGCAACCTTGGGTGGATGTTTGTGACCATGCCGAATTTGGGAACTTCGTTCCTCATATTATTGCAAGGAAAATAAGGTTAGACTCTCCCCCCACCGGACTCGACTATTTGATATAAATGATTAGCATGAAGCATCTAGTTCTCCAAATAAATGCACAGAATGTAACGACGTCCGTTTTGGGTTTAGGGAAACCAAGTTCACTTTTGGGCAAGGCTATCTTATAGGATCATTATGTGGAAAACATAACTGATTCGCCTAGGTTTGACCATGATGCATGCATAATTTGAACAGAGTAAGGTTTCTATGGAGTTTTAGACTGGTACCCATGAGCAGACAACTAAAGGGGGAAGGTCGGAACTGTCGACTGAACCACTGAACGACTAGTTTTACTGCGAATATGCCTTTTCGAATTTAGGAGGTAATGATATAGGAAGAGCGCAACCACTCATTATAAGCGTCGCTATAGTATTTGTTTTGGCACGAGTGGAGTATGATGTTGAGCACGATTATGCAAGTATTAAAAAGCATGTTGAAATGTATTTGCACATTAAGAAAGCAAAAAATACAACAGTTTCATAATTTAATGCAATAAAGGAAATAAAACAAGGAAGATATGTTAGTTTTGCTTCTAAAGAAGAAATTAAATGCTTAAAGGAATTTAACAGATAATTGCACAAAGCTAGGTACAAATTAACCAGAATAATCTGAAATGGTAAAAGCCTAAAAGTCCCAGCAGAGTCGTCATGCTGTCGCGTGCCCTTTTTCTCGCGAAATTGGGTTTATGACATTTGGTTAGGACAAATCTTTCATTTTGGGAAAGGCGTTTTGCAATTTTGAAGAGTCGCCACCTAATGATTTTAAGGTGCGTTAGGGAACCTATAGGGTTCAACTACAACTATGTTTGATAATCAGAGATAGGGTAAGGGCTTGAAATTATACCAAGGGGAAGGTGTTAGGCACCCCTCAGGATCCACTTGTGTGGTTCCCGGCCAGATATTTTTGTGAATTTTAACAAGTAAACAAACAAGGTTCAAATAAGGGATTTTAAATACACGTGTTTAAAAACGATTAAATAAAGCAAGGTTTTGAAAAGAGTTATAATCTAAGCATGCTGATGAATGTAAATGGGTCCTAGGTTTGTTTGTAATATGGATCACATCAATGTAATACCCGGTATACACTCCTTAAAAGAGGGGATACACGTGGTATTAGCGCACGGTCATCATATCCATATCTACCATTCCCACCCCGTAACGGTATTAAAGCGCGGATTGGTCTGGACCACTATTGTGTGCTATTAACCGTCCGATTCTTATCAGTTGCGGAGGAATTTTACGACTACTATTCCTATAAGAGGGAGGATTTTGGGCTGAATCTTAGTTTTAAAGGTAAAAAAGGCTAAGGCTGCATACAAAAAAACACGTAGGACTACATCTAAATGGGAAATATGTAAGCAATTAGAAGGCTCATATAAACCTCCGCAAATAATGCATTCAAATAGCACGACTCAAACACAGTTAAAGTTTGAATTTTTTAAGTCCTAAAGCAAGGGGTTTGAGTCAGAACTAGATACATTATATAGCTTAGATAAGAAATCTGAATCATATCTACCTGTTGTTCGTAGCAATTAAGAATTAACAAAGGCGGTTCCAGTTTTATTTGAGTAGTTACTTAAGGCTTTCCAAGGCGTAATAATGGTATGCTATGAGCATGATATATATATTAATTAGGAATGCAGTAGAGCAGTAATTAATTTTAAGTAGACAACTTGAGATCCTATATACATTCTTTCTAACGGTATTAAACCGAGGGAGTCTTTGAGAAACTTATTAAAGAAGCGGTAGATTACTTAATTAATCTAATTTGAAATAACAACATGAACGAGACAACTTTTTCAACTAAATTATTTTAAATTCTATAGGCATGATTTCTACTATAGCTATTTAGATCCTATAGTCATGGTATCTAAGTGTGTGAAAGCTGACTCTGGACTTATAGGCATGATTTCTAAGGGAAACGAGTTTGGATACATGTTGTAACGAAAATTGAATTACTTTACATCATGTATGCATGATATCATACGTATATATATATATATATATATATATTTGAACTGCACAGGTTTGATTGGTAGTCCGGTCTAGCCTCATCACTACTTCGCCGGGGTTAGGCCAGGCACTTAGCAGCATATGGGGTTGGTTGTGTTGATGCTACACTTCTGTGCTCTTTTACACAGATCACGGAGCCAGAGCAGCTTTTGGACAGCAGTAGTTGATTAGGAGCTGACTTCAGTCCAGGGACTTTCGAGGTAGCCTAGCTGACGTCCGCAGGCCGGAGTCCCTTTCTATGCTATTAGTTTGTTTTTCCTTGTACCGAGATAAACATTGATGTACTTCTATTCAGACTTGTTTTTAGCACTCTTTAGTAGTTCGTAAGTTAGTGACACCGAATCTGGGTAGAGTCGTATTTAAACTTCCGCATTTGGTTTCAGTTATTTA
>MU730296.1:59866-87276 GCA_026770625.1 Nicotiana glauca
AATAGAATAACACTCGACCACAAACCAGAATGAGTTTATAAACCAACAGCAACACGAACAGTCCAGAAAAATCCAGTGAAGTCAAACCAGAAATACCAACAGCAATACCAAACAAACGGACTCGACCAAGAGATGCAATGAAAACATTGTGTTTTCTGATTTTCTATTCTTTAAACACTCAAAGAAGAACAATTCTAAGGATCCTCACTCTTTTCTGATTTTCAGTAGTAAAAGAGAACCAAAACTCTCCAGCTTTTTAGCCTGTTTCTCTTTTTAGCTCTTCCAGTATATATCTTCTCTGTCTTTTCTCAATATATTTTTTTTCAGAATCTTTCTCCCCCTTTCTATTTCTGATTTCCAGCCCTTTAATAGGCATTCAGTTAGTACCCTCCCCACTATATTTCATCTTTTCATTTATTTAGTACCCATTTCCTTAATGCTCATTAATTATTTTCAGTTAGTGCACCATTTTAATCCCCTAAAATTAGCATTAGTGCAATTTCCACTAAAGAATGTTTCCACTTAGAATTGTTTCTAATCAGTCATTTAGCAAACCCCTTAAACACTTATTTATGTGATTTAATTCCCCAAAATACCCCCCCCCCCCCCCCCCCCCCGNTCAAAATCTAGCCAAGAACATATGAACGTTGTAAACACACTGAATCGAAAAACAAAACTGAACCAATATGCAAGGTCAAAGAGCTACGAATAGAAGGGGATCCAACATCACACGAGAATGAAACAAATCGAGGTAAGCAAACAACAATTTACCAGAACTACAAAACTATAATCAAGGCAAATTAATTAACGAAACCACTTATACCACTATTTCAATTGACAGAAGAAAATTGGACCAAGAAAAATCCGAAAGAGAAAAGAGAAAAATAAAATAAAAAATGATGAAATACACGGGACCTAAACAAATAAACAGTAACAAAAATAGAAAAGAAAAAGAAAGAAAATACCTCAACATTACAGGCTAAAATCCGCACAGTTTCCATTTGAAGCCTCAACTTGAACTTTTGAGATCCAAACGGACCTTAATCAAGTGTTCTCGATTGAAAGCACTTGACTAAGGTCGATTTCGACCTCAAATTCTTTTGGTCCTTCTAGGGTTCATACAGTCGAATTAAAATTCGACGAGTTCTGCCATGATTCAAACAAAACTGATATGGTATTAAGGACTAGGGTGGTCTGGTGGTCAGGTGGTGTTGATTTGGAGGTCGTTGGGTAGGCTTGGGTTTCTGATCGATCTTCGATTGAAGATTCGAAGGTGTTGGCTGGGATTCGAAGTTGGCTATTATGATGGTTGAAATGGGGAGGTTGAAGGGAGTTCAAGGTGTAGGAATGGGGGTCATTGGACCATCGGAACCGCCGTGAGGCGATTTCCGGTGGGTGGTCGATGGTGGTTGAAGGTAGCGTAATTGGGGTCATCTCTGAGATGTTAGAGACGGAGAAGGGGGCTTGGCTTGGGAAGGCTGGGTGTGTTTGGTAGTTATATACGAGCTGGGGGATTTGATCCAGGCCGTTGGATCAATTAAGATCGACGGCTTGGATCAACCTACTTAACGAAATGGGGTCGTTTGGGTAGGCGTGGGACCGGATCGGTCTATGATGGAATCGGTCAGGGCTGGGTAACGGGTTATGAGGGATAGTCTTGACCGTTAGATCATGTTAATTTAACGGCTCCAATTAATTGAACCTAAACGACGTCGTTTGGGTGGTTCGGGGGCTGGACCGGGTATGGGAATGGGTTAGGGCTGGTTTGGGGTGGGTTTGGACGGGTAATTGGTTTGGGCTGGGGATTTTGGCCCAAATTTTCCTCTTTTATTTATGTCCCAAACTGTTTTCTAAAATTAAAACCTAAAATCCTACTTCATATCGTAAAACCAAAATTAACTTAAAATGCTAAAACATAGTTATCACACAACATTAAAGTAAAGAAAGCCACACAATTTGACATTAAATATTAAAATGTGAAGTACATTATTTTTGTAATTTTTCATTTTTGTAAAGAACACCTAATTACCCCTAATTGTAAAATTAAATCCTTTAATGCAAATGCAACATATTTTTGTATTTTTATTAATTAAAACAAATAAACATGCACATACAAATGCCAACAATTACTAAAAATATCACGAAAAATTCACAAAAATGCGCACCATAGAACAGACAATTTTTGTTTTGATTTCTTTGGTAATAGTTCGTATGTGGCTAAAATCACGTGCTCACAGTTGCCCCTCTTTGCCCGTAAACATGAAGAGTTTTCGTGCAAAGACAAAGTGAGCGTATACGAGCAATTTTTGCCCGTTTGAATACTCCATGTGAAGCATTTTTGAAAGACTTGACCGAACCTCTACTTCAAAGGTTTCCTATATATCCTTGGCTTAAAAGGAATCAGGTCAATGTAGTTCGAGAAGTTTTGGTAGCTGGGACTACCACGAAGCTGTGATCTTGCTGTTGCTGTTGTTGCTGTTGCTGCTACTGATTACCAACCCCCTTATTACACCAGGCTAAAATGAAAAATAAGAAGTTAGACTGAACTCGTCTATGAATTATAAAATCTCATCTAGATCTTCAGGCTTGCTCTTGTCGCCTTGCTTTCTTGTTGTCTTGCTTCCTCTGATGTTTCTCCATTTCTGTCTTGACTCGCCGGCCTTTCTTGATTGCCGAACTTGAACTGCTTATTTCCTTCTTCGAACTATTTTCCTTTAGAAGCTTGAACTGCCTTCTTCTGACCATTGTTACCTTTCTTTCGATTTCCGAACTTGAATTTATGCTGGGGATCTTGCTGTAATCCTCCGCTTTACTCACTTCAACACTTGAATATATTCCTCTGTTATACGGGCGGGCTTCCCGACTTCTACCTTGAACTTAAAATGTATTCCTCTATTATACGGGCGGCCTCCCGACTTCAACCTTCAACTTAAAATGTATTCCTCTGTTATACGGGCGGGCTCTCGACTTCCACTTGCAACTTAAAATGTATTCCTCTGTTATACGGGTGGGCTCTCGACTTCCACCTTCAACTTAAAATGTATTCCTCTGTTATACGGGTGGGCTCCCGACTTCCACCTTCAACTTAAAATGTATTCCACTGTTATACTGGCGGGCTCCCGACTTCAGCCTTCAACTTAAAATGTATTCCTCTGTTATACGGGCGGGCTCCCGACTTCAATCTTCAACTTAAAATGTATTCCTCTGTTATACGGGCGGGCTCCCGACTTCAATCTTCAACTTAAAATGTATTCCTCTATTATACGGGCGGGCTCTCTACTTCAATCTTCAACTTAAAATGTATTCCTCTGTTATACGTGCGGGCTCCCGACTTCAACTTCAACTTGAAATGTATTCCTCTATTATACGGGCGAGCTCCCGACTTCAATCTTCATCCATTTGTTCTGTCTGCTGGGGGTACAACTTCCTTCCATAAAACTTGTTGTTTTCTTCCTTTCAACACTGCTGGGGATAACACTGGTTCAAAGACCACTTACTTTAAGACTGCTGTTATCTTTCTTCTTCTCCAAGTGGATATCTGACTTCCAGAAAATTTTCAAAAATGAAAGGAAAATTTTCTGCCCCAGTTTGATAATCTTCCTTGTGGCATGCCTTTCCGCCATCAATGCTTTTTCCTTTACCTGCTTTGAATCAAAGAAAATTTGTTAGTTTAAAACGTGGTGAGTGGTCGTGCCACTCCTGCTGGAGATGGTTTTTCCTTTTCTCCTTTCCTGCTCTACGTTCCATTGCGCTATCAAACTTTTTCGGGGATGATATTTCTCCTGGCCTTACAACGGCACAGCCGATAACTTCCGGACCTTCTTGATGATTCCTTTTCCACCAACTTCTCAAATGTTTTTTTCCCACCTTCGCTCTATATTTTCCCCAAAATCCTAAAACAATCCCTTATTTTGATCTTCCAACAAACGTATTTCTCGTTCCATTGTATTATCTTGGGACCGTCCTATCCACGTTTTTGTTTTGCACCATCTTGGGAACTGGTAGTAAGATCTAAAAATCCTTCTAAAAACAAACTACTTATTGAAAAATCTCAAACAAAAGAAATGAAATGATGATTTCAAAAGACAGAAAAAGAAAAATCTTTCTGAACAACTGCTGGGGAAAGAAAAGGAAAGAACTTATCTGGATGGTGTAGCCGATCCCAATGATCATGTCGTGCATTCCGGATTCAACAACCCAGTCTATTTATCAATCAATCTTTCTGGTGGCCCTACTTTGCATTTTAAAGGCCCTGTAATCCAACTCTTTTTGCGAATCCGCATCTTTTTTTTGCTTGTTGCCTCGACGAGCCCTTTATGTCAACCTTATCCCATTAGTCCCTTTTTTAACATCCTTGTCGCCTTATAGTGCCCTTCGAGGGGTTTTCACTAATAAGACTCTCTCATTTCTCTCAACTGACGTCGCCCTATGGTACCTGTGAAGGTTTTCACCGATAAGACTCTCTCATTTTATTTCTCTCAACTTCCATCGCCTTATGGTGCCTGTGAAGGTTTTCACCGATAAGACTCTCTCATTTTATTTTATTTTTTTTTTGGCTGGGGATTGGAGTGTCACCGATAAGACCCTCTATACTGAGAATTCTTTGGCCATCAATTCTCTGCAGCTTATGATCCTCTTTCTGTTGGGGATCAGATTGTTATTCCGACTTCCATTCACTTGACTTGGTATTTATCGAATACTGATCGGAAGGTCTTTTTTGGACATCGGTTGGGGATTGAAATTCTTGGTATAATGACTTAAAAGAAAAAAGTTATTAAGAATTTTAAAATAACTTTGATGGGTAAAATATTACAACTCTTGGAATCAAATTTCTTTTTCGAAATTTAAAAACATAACTTCTGCCCCAGTTTTATTGCTTGGGGATCTTTTGAATTTTATTATGCTATGACCGAGCCTTGAGGCTCCTACGTATCCTCTTCGAGGAATCAGGTCGAACGTAGTTCACACGAATCCTTTGTTTTTTCTTGTGACTTTTCTTTGGTTTTGTTGTCATTTTTCTTTTCCCTTTTTTTCAATTTTATTACCGATTCCAAGAGAGGGGTATGAAAGAATAAATAAGGCTCAAAAGGGGAGACAAAGGTTAAAGTGCTTTGATAGAAGAACAAATTGCCTCCGTAATTTCATTCTCCGATAAATGCCAAGTACAAACAAACAAACATCAATTACAATCAAATAAATCATACATAATATCTCTTGACTGCATCAAAATTGATAGTCATGTCGATACATCTTCCTTCGACATCTGTCAAGCATAAAGCACCATTGGATAGCACTCTGGTCACAATAAAGGGTCCTTGCCAGTTCGGGGCGAACTTGCCCTTTGCTTCGGCCTGATGTGGAAGGATCCGCTTCAACACTTGCTGCCCTACTTCAAATTTCCTGGGACGCACCTTTTTATTATATGCTCTTGCCATCCTTTTTTGATATAATTGGCCATGACACACTACTGCCAATCTATTTTCATCAATCAAGCTCAATTGCTCCAATCGGGATTTGACCCACTCATCATCATCAATCTCAGCCTCAGCGACAATCCGGAGAGACGGAATTTCAACTTCTGCTGGTATCACTGCTTTAGTTCCGTATACCAACAAATAAGGAGTTGCACCTACTGAAGTACGAACAGTAGTGCGATAACCCAACAATGCAAATGGTAACTTTTCATGCCATTGTCTGGACCCTTCTACCATTTTCCTCAATATCTTCTTTATATTATTGTTGGCTGCCTCAACCGCTCCATTTGCTTTGGGACGATATGGGGTGGAATTTTGGTGTGTAATCTTTAACTGTTGACATACTTCTTTCATCAAATTGCTGTTAAGATTAGCACCATTATTCGTGATTATCACCTTTGGGATCCCAAATCTATAGATGATATGGGAATGAACAAAATCCACCACTGCCTTCTTGGTTACCGACTTGAAAGTTTTAGTTTCAACCCACTTGGTGAAATAGTTGTTGGTTACCAAAATGAACCTATGACCGTTGGAAGCTGCCGGCTCGATGGGTCCAATGACATCCATGCCCCATGCAACAAAGGGCCATGGTGCTGACATTGTGTGTAATTCTGTCGGTGGAGAATGAATCAGATCTCCATGTATCTGACACTGATGGCATTTCCGTACGAAATTGATACAATCACGCTCCATAGTGAGCCAATATGACCCTGCTCGAAGAATCTTCTTCGCCAATACATATCCACTCATATGTGGCACACAAACTCCAGAATGTACCTCTGCCATAACTGTCGCAGCTTGACTAGCATCTATACATCTCAGCAACCCCAAGTCCGGTGTTCTTTTGTACAACACTCCTCCACTAAGGAAAAATCCATTTGCCAATTGCCGAATGGCTCTCTTTTGATCTCCGGTGGCATGCTCCGGGTATATTCCCATTCAGAGGTACTCCTTGACATCATAGAACCATGGCTCGCCATCCATTTCTTCCTCGATCATGTTACAATAAGCGTGCTGATCACGAACCTGAATATGCAGCGGGTCAACATGGATTTTGTCTAGGTGATGCAACATTGATGCTAAGGTAGCCAAAGCATCGGCAACCTCATTATGAACTCTTGGGATATGCCTAAACTCCACTGATCAAATTGACATAGATCGTGCAAATGTTGTCGTTATGGTATGAGCTTTAGATCTCGTGTTTCCCATTCTCCTTGAATTTGATGTACCAGGAGATCCGAGTCTCCCAAAACCAAAACATCCTGGACATCCATATCCGCAACTAACCGTAAGCCCAAAATGCATGCTTCATACTCAGCTATGTTGTTGGTACAATAGAAACATAGCTGAGCTGTAACAGGATAATGATGTCCTGTTTCATAAATAAGTACCACTCCCATTCCAACTCCCTTCGCATTTGTCGCTCCATCAAAGAAAAGCTTCCACCCTGGTTCCTCAATCAACTCCAGCTCGTCGGCATGCATCACTTCTTCATTAGGAAAATACGTCCTTAATGGCTCGTATTATTCATCAACCGGATTCTCAGCCAAGTGATTGACCAATACTTGGGCTTTTATTGTCATCCTCGTCACATAGATGATGTCGAATTCCGTGAGCAATATTTGACATTTCGTCAACCTCCCTATGGGCATAGGCTTCTGGAAAATATACTTCAATGGATCCAGACGAGATATGAGGTAAGTAGTATAAGATGACAAATAATGCTTCAACTTCTGTGCCACCCATGTTAGGGCGTAACATGTCTTCTCAAGTTGAGTGTACTTAACCTCATAAACCGCAAACTTCTTGCTGAGGTAGTAGATAGCCTGCTCCTTCCTTTATGTGATGTCGTGCTGCCCCAGTACACAACCAAATGAATTCTCTAGGATCGTTAGATAAAGAATCAGTGGTCTCCCTAGCTCGGGTGGACTTGATAAATACCCCTTGATTTTATCAAATGCCTCCTAACATTCTGTCGTCCATTCTACCACAGCATCTTTCTTCAGTAGCCGAAAAATGGGTTCACAAGTCGCCGTGAGTTGAGCGATAAACCTGCTGATATAATTCAACCTTCCCAACAGACTCATCACTTCGGTTTTGTTCTTTGGAGGTGGCAACTCCTGAATGGATTTGATCTTCGACAGGTCTAACTCAATGCCTCGCCTGCTGACTATGAATCCCAACAGCTTTCCAGATGGAACACCAAATGCACATTTAGCAGGGTTGAGCTTAATATCGTACCTTTGAAGTCTTTGAAAAAACTTCCTTAGGTCTCTTACGTGATCTGCCTGATGCTTGGATTTTATGATCACATCATCCACGTATACCTCAATCTCTTTGTGTATCATATCATGAAACACAGTAGTCATTGCCCTCATGTACGTTGCTCCAACATTTTTCAAACCAAATGGCATTACCCGATAGCAATAAGTTCCCCATGGCGTGATGAAAGCCATCTTCTCTGCATCTTCCTCGTCCATCAAAATTTGGTGATACCCACCATAGCAATCCACAAAAGACCCGATCTCATGCTTGGCACAATTATCGATCAAGAAGTGGATGTTGGGTAACGGGAAGTTATCCTTTGGGATTGACCTATTTAGATTGCGGTAGTCGACACATACCCGGATTTTTCCATCTTTCTTCGGCACTGGCACCACATTAGCCAACCAATCAGGATATCGAGTGACCCGAATAACCTTTGCATTCAGCTGTTTGGTTACTTCTTCCTTAATCTTCACACTCATGTTTGTTTTGAACTTCCTCAATTTCTGCTTGACGGGAGAGCATGCCGGGTCAGTAGGTAACTTGTGAACCACTAAATCGGTGCTCAAACCCGACATGTCGTCGTATGACCATGCAAAAACATCCTTGAACTCAACAAGTTCTTTGATTAATTCTTCCTTGATGTTTGGTTCAATGTGGATGCTTATTTTAGTTTCTCGAACATCATCCGCATCCCCCAGATTAATGCCTTCCGTGTCATTTAAGTTGGGCTTTGCTTTCTCTTCAAATTGGCTTAACTCTCTGTTAATTTCCTCGAAGGCTTCATCCTCATCGTATTTCGTCTCATCATCATATTCTACCTCTTGCCCTACCAGTTCGGAATTAGATTGATTTTTTAGACTAGGTTGAAGATCTGTCGTGCATGACATGTCATTAAGACCAGTATAAAGAGAATTGTTCAGAAAAGGAAAGAAGAAAACAAAATTAAAACAAAATAAAGAGTAAAGAAGAAACTTTCATTGATTGAAATACGGGATAATAAGGTTTCACACTTTTGACGAGTACAAAAATAAAAGGAAAACCGGATTACAACCCTGGAATAATCCAGCTATACATGAAGGAAAAATCAAAGCCTACTACTAAGACTCATTCCGCATGGGCAGAGGAGTTGTCATCCAATTGTTGACCTTGGCCTTAGGCCCTACAAAATGCACATCTGCCTTGCTGGATCCTTCCCCAGCTTCTATCATGTTGACTTTCGCGAATAATCTTTCAAAACCTTTATCTAAATCTCCATTTACACCAATCAGTGGCCCTGTAACCTGGGACAACAATTGCCTTTTGATGCTCGGCCTAACAAAAGATCGGGACAGGCATGGGATTGGCTTGGGAAGGACCCATGCCCTTTCTTTCATCTTCTTGGCCCGTCACACATCCGTCGCTGTAGGCTTGAACCCTAACCCAAAGGTATCCAGATTCTTGGGCAAAGAAACCGGTTGAATAATACCCTAAAGATCAACCCCCTAACCTTTGCCTGGCACAAACCTATTTTTCAGCATCTCTGAAGCCACCATGACAGTTGCAGCCGCTATTCTGGGAAGTGGGACACTTCCTCCCACAAGAACTTTGTCCACTGAAACTGTATCGAAAACATGGTAAACCCACGGCCCCTTGTCATCATCAGTCTCTATGAAGGGTACGATGGCATTACTTACAGCGCATGTGTTGTCTTCCCCATACACTACGATCTCTTGTCTATCCCATTCGAACTTGACCATCTGATGTAGTGTAGAAGGCACTGCTTTGGCTGCATGAATCCATGGTCGCCCCAACAGAAGATTATACGACACTGCAACGTCTAACACCTGAAATTCCATGGTGAACTCGACTGGGCCAATTGTCAATTCAAGTATGATGTCACCCACTGTATCTGTACCACCACCATCAAACCCTCAAACGCAGATGTTGTTCTTGTGAATTCTGTCATTATCAACCTTCAACTTGTTCAAGGTGGACAACGAGCAAATGTTGGCACTGGACCCATTATCGATCAATACTCGAGTGACTACCGAGTCTTCACATTTCACGGTCAAATAGAGAGCTCTATTATGCTTTGTACCTTCCACGGGCAACTTATCGTCATAAAATGTCACCCGGTTCAACTCAAAAATTTTGTTTGCTATTTTTTCTAGATGGTTCACAGAGATCTTATCCGGCACATGGGCTTCATTCAGAATTTTCATCAATGACCGGCGGTGCTCGTCTGAATGGATTAGTAATGATAGTAATGAGATATGTGTCGGGGTTTTCCTCAGCTGCTCCACAATGGAGTAATCGTGGGCCTTCATCTTCTTCAAAAACTCCTCTGCTTCTTCCTCTATCACTGGCTTCTTTATCGCTACAGGATTGGCCCTTCTTAATTCTGCGGGAGCAAAACACCATCCCGAACGAGTTAACCCCTGGGCCTTACATACTTCTTCCATAACTTCCTTTCCCTTATGCATCACCGTCACTTTGCTGTAGTTCCATGGCATGGTTTTCTCCCTGATTATCGGCAACTTCTTTACTGGCCTGATAACAACGGATTCTATGTGGTCTCCCTTTACAATTACCATAGGTGTGCTTGATATTCCCTGCAGTACTACCCTGACCGACTCTGACTTCTTTGCGGCAATAGACGAACTCTTCCCCATCACCACCACTGGCTTGCTATCTATCCTTTCCAATTGTACCATTGCTTTTTCGTATGTCGACTTTTCTTTTGGGCTGGCACGGATCATCATTACGGTTTGTGAGGGTTTCTTGAGCTCCCTTCCTTCGTGCACTAGTTCGATCATGTAGGCCTCATGGTGCACCGGTAATGGGTTCTGATTGATGTTGGGCGCCTTTGGTGCCCGAACCTCGATCCTATTTTTGTCAATAAGATCTTGCAGGGCAGTCTTCAACTTCTAAAATTTCTCAGTATCATGTCCGGGAGCCCCCGAACAATATTCACAGCTTATTGAATGGTCCAGATTTCTAGGAAGGGGATTTGGCAATTTGGGCTCAACAGGACTCAACAAGCCTAACTGCCTCGATTTGTGGAACAGAGTAGTACAGGTTTCTCCCAGCGGAGTAAATGTTCTCTACTTCTGTACCCTCTCATTCCTGAAAGCTTGATTTCCCCAAAAACCCAACCCTAGAGGATTTCTATAGGCCCTTGGGGGTGGATATGTGTTTTGTAAGGGTGGGTATGTATTTTGGGGAGCCGGTGCACGCCATTGCTGATGAACCGATGGCTGGGTATATGTTTGGGCGTGATGGACTGAAAACCGTGGCTCTGGGTAGTATGGTTATGGAGGGCTATATGGGTTGTATGGGTAGCTCGGGCGTTGGGGTCTGGGCTGGTAGTAGGGTGAAGGACCTCTAGATCCAGACCAATTGCCTAATTCAGCTGTCGTGATTTCTTCTTTCTTCTTTTTCCCGAGCACACCTCCTGCGCCGCTCTGGATAGCTTGAGTGGTGGCTTTGATTGCCAAGTAACTCATTATTTTATTAGACTTGAGTCCCTCTTCAATCATACCGCCCATTTTCACAACTTCATTGAACGATTTGCCAATCGCCGTCACCAAGTGACCAATTTAAGTTGGCTCCAAAGCTTGCAGAAAGTAATCGACCATCTCTCCTTCCTTTATTGGGGGATCTACCCTCGCGGCATATTCTCTCCAACGGATGCCGTACTCCCTGAAACTCTCCCCGGGTTTCTTCTCCAACTTTATCAATGACAAACGATCTGGAATGATTTGCAGATTGTACTGGAAGTGGCCGGAAAATGCTTGTGCCAAGTCATCCTAGGTGTACCATCTCCCATGGTCTTGGCATGTGTACCACTCCAGTGCAGACCCGCTCAAACTCTGGCTGAAGTACGCCATCAGCAACTCATCTTTTTCGCCTGCTCCTCTCATCTTACTGCAAAACCCTCGCAAGTATGCCACTGGATCACCATGCCCGTCATACAGATCAAACTTAGGCATTTTGAACCCGGCTGGCAACTGAACATCTGGAAATAGGCATAAATCCTTATACGCCATGCTGACTTGGCCACCCAGACCTTGCATATTTCGGAAAAATTGCTCTAGGCTCTTTACTTTCCGAGCCATTTCTTCCTGCTCTGGATTCTTGTTCTATTTTTCGAGTACTTATAGGCTGTCAGGCTGAAGTGGGAATGGGTAAGGTTCAGATGCTTTGAAGGTGGGTTCAGGAGGATAATACTGATGATCCTGAGTTTGAAACACAGGCTCGCTGGAAGACCTGTGGAGTGTGGCTGGTGGAGGTGCCACGAAAATAGGGGTAATTGGTGGTGGAGGGTATGGGTTTGTTTTTGGCATTTTGGGTGTCCAGGAGGTGGTTGTCTAGTGTTGTTGATATGTAGGAAAGTTGATTTATGAGTCCGAAACAATCCGTTCCGGAGATTGGGCGAGTGTCGGGAGAAAAGTGGGGTTAGCAGAATAAGGTGGTGCTGGCTGACCGCTTGTCCAAGCTTGATACATCTTGGCCATGTATTGTTTCAATTTGTACACCTCATCTTTCATAGCTTGTACGTCTACCTCTTCTACCTCAAGGTTTCCTTCTCTATCAGGGCTAGACATTATTTCCGGTATCGGTCCCTTAGATCTGGTCTGATAGTGGTATTGTGCCAGTACGCTTAAACTAACTGCTTGAAATTTCTGGTATTCAACAAACTTGTTAGTTTTTAGAGTTTAACAAACAGGCAGTCGCACGTTGAGATGCAATGCACCTAGGCAGTTTAACCATTTCTATCATGATATTCGCTTCAATTGCATGCGTCATTCCGACCTTTAATAGTTGTGCCCCTCTTTTGGCGCATCTCAAATTTCTTTTATTCTCATTTTTCTTTTTTTTTCTTTTCCTTGTTTTAAGGTGGACGAATCTTATGTGGATTACCTACGTATCATGACCCCGCATGAATCAGACCAAGCGTAGTTCTGGCCATAAGTGCAAAAAATAAAGAAACCAAAAATTTTGGAATTTCCCACTTTTATTAGCAAAAACTAAACATTTTTTTAAAGGAAACTCGAAACAGACTACAGACTTTGATGCGAAAAAGGCAAATACGAACTCAAAAGGACAATAGACTCTGAAGAAAATACAGACTCAAACTACGAATGTTTTATGGCTTTAAAAATTGGTGCCCGTGGGGCGTTATTCGGCCTTGCCGCGGGCTTTGGTGCAAGGTACCTTTGCGGACTCTTCAATTCTTCCATAATTTGGTGGACATAAGTCATTACTAGGGAAAAGAAGGTTGTTTGGGGAATATTCTCACATGCTAGGCACTTCATGGTGATGTAGTACCCGATATCTTCGATTATTCCCCTAATTCTGTCCCTTTCCACAAGCAGTCGCTCTATTTGTTGATCCCGCATTCTCAGCACTTGAGCGTTGTTAAAGAGCTGATCCTGAAACTTATTCATCTGTTCCTCCATTCATGCCATCAGGTCATAGCAGCGCTCCCTGTCTGTCCTGGCATCTCAAGCTTGCCTGAAGACCCGCTCTTTGAGAGTGGTTATTGTTTCTCTCAATATAGCGATGCTCCCTTCGTAGTCCCTCTTTATTTGCCGCATATGCTTTGCTCTCACCTCTATACCTCTTGCCCATCTGGCCTTGATCCTTGTCACCCTAGCTTTATATTCTTCCAAACCCTTTTGACAGTCGATGATCTCTCTTTTCAACTCATTTATCAACCCTTCATCAGATCGACTTCTTGGTTGTTTGTCGGCATCCATCTTTATCTGTCGGATTTGGGTTTTCAAAGCCTCATTTTCTTGGGCTAGTTTATTCTTTTCTCCATTATCAGCATCAACCTGCACACTATTTTTGAATTTCAGGTCGAGAACCTGCTGTTTCAGTTTGCGATTTCTGCCCTGTATCCTTCTTCTTTTGCTAACCAATCCCAATGCTCTTTTGAAGATTCGGCGAACTCCTGAAGGTGAGGTCTCTTAGCCGGCCTTTCGAGCTCGAGTTCCCTTCGATACCAAGCAATGTATCCTGGCACCACTTCGCCTTTGGACCTATCCCTGACACCAGTATTTGCTTTCAAGGTTTGGCACTCATTCCAAGTTTTGCGAACGATCGCTTTGGGAACTGCCCATTAGGCCTAACTTCGATTACCTGGATGCTGAGATCTTCATTCTTTGGGATTATTTGGCACCGGCCCAACTGCCTTAAGACTCGGTATGGGACATATGGTTGGATCCTTTTGAGACCCATCAACAACAAATGAGATCCTGTGGCGGACATATATATGATTTCATCCATAGATAGCCACCCAAATGTCCATTATATCTGGCTTGCGGTAACTAAACGCAGGCGTGCGACCCATTCGGTAACCCCTTCTGGTAAACTAACCCCGTCGACCCTTTCCGAAAATTCTTCTATATGTCTTCTTTGATGACCCATAGCTCATAAATGGAGGGTGATGACATAAATGTTCAATCATCCACATTTGCAGCAATGCATTGCAACCCTCAAAGAAATCCCCTTCGGCTTTGCAAGCAGTACGAGTGCAGAAGGCTATTATCATGGGTGCCAGAGTGTTGTTATCCTGAGTGAGCAAAGTACTGACGACCTCGGAGACCTGTATATCAATTTTCCCGCCTTTTCTAGGAAACACCAGAAGTCCCAAAAAGGCTACCATAAACGCAATACACCTATGCTCTTCCTATTTCAGGCGGTTGTTCTTGCTACAGATTCTGCTCTCTGAATTGTAGAAACCTCCGATATGACCGTATCTGTTGTATATGAATGACAAAGTACAAAAGCCCTTTGCCAAATCTGGGTTGTAGACCGTTCTGCGGATCTTCAGAGTGTCTAAGAACTTGTGTATGGTTATGTCCCTTGGAGCAATCAAGTACTATTTTTTCAAAGAAATCTTGGGGCCCTCGATGTACCCTGCTATTTCTTCTAATGTCGGCGCGAGCTCGAAATCTGAAAAGTGAAATACATTGTGTGTCGGGTCCCAGAATGGAATTAATGCCTTTATGATGTCCCCTCTCGGATTAATCTTCAGTAACCCAGTAAGGCCTCCTAAGTACAACTTGATCTTGTCTTGCCCTGATTCGCCTAAGTCATTCCACCACATATGTAACCCCAACGGGATTTTGTTTATAATGGCTCCGGGTGAACTCTGGTTCATGCTCATTCTACACATTTATTAAGGTGATTTAAGCAAGAAGCAAAACATTTATTTGACTCAAAGCAAAAACGATTTTCCCTTTTTACCAAATTACAAAGAAAGGCTCGGTTTTCCGAACACGGCCTTTCAACACTTCGGAGACGAAGGTTTTAAGGTTGTGTGGGTCAACTGGCTAAAATCTAATAAAAATGACCCAAGTGGCCATTTATGCAAAGTCAGCCTTCCGGCGTCCCTTTCGAGAACATTTGGCTATTTTTGACAAAACCGGCATCCCCCGAGAAATCTAAATTTTGGACTTTTTGGCTATTTTACAATAGGGCAAGTTGGACCCGATTAGGGTTGCCTACGTATCTCACATCCGGTGAGAATCAAACATTCGTAGTTCGGGTAATAAAACTAACTATTTTCGAAAACAAGACTCTTTTTTTTTCAACAAATACACTATTTCGGAAAACAATACTCTTTTTTGTATTATTTTTTTTCAACAAGCTAATGAAACTCTTTAGTTGACCAATAAAAAAACTCTAAAAAAAAATTTGGCAGAGCTTCGACACTGTTTCGACATTGTTTTTCTTTTCTAAAATAGTTATCTCTCTACACTGTTATTTTATTTTTTTTTTCACAATTTCCCAGTATTTCTGATTTTCAGAAGCCGGTCAGCATGCAAGTATGAAGCAAATCAATGCGTAAAACAAACAGGATGTAGCAGGATGGTCTTTTTCATTTCAGGTTACCTGTCCTAGACGGACCCAACCCCTGTTTTGAGTCCCCTAAGTCAAATGCAACATGATGCAAACAAGCGTTCCTACTAGGGATCCGTCATGAAGTCAAGTTATTCTAGATTCAAAAACCTGGGTATGTGTTCTAGATAGTGTACCCGAGCGGACAACTCGAGTCGGGGAGGGGGCTACGTACTGGGGACCCGCAGGATCGTCCGGCTTTGTAACTTGTTCGAGCCCTTTCTTATTTCATGGTATGATACTAACAAAATAGGGAGTCTCAGCCAGTAAGCACATCCCCGGAGGTGAGAAGAGAAAGGTTTCAGCACAGTTCATATATACAGTTCAAATAATATGAAAAACGGTAAAGCATTTAGCACATTAGGCCCAAAAATATAACAAAATCAGATAATATACAAGCCAAATACAACAAATATACCAAGCTCGAATTCTAAAATTTGAACCAAAAGTTCTGGGTTTTTAAAATCCCTAGCGGAGTCGCCAAAGCTGTCGCACCTCCTTTTTACGTTATTGCACCCCGCGAAGGGCGTGGTAAAGAGAGTTTTTCCAATTAAAGGACAATCGAAACGGGATTATTATTAAGAAATGGAGTCGCCACTTAAGAGATTTATGGTGTCCCAAGTCACCGGTTTGAATCCCGAATCGAGGAAAGAATTGACTCCGTATTACAGTCTACGAACCAGAAATCCGGATAAGGAATTCTGTTAACCCAGGAGAAGGTGTTAGGCATTCCCGAGTTCCGTGGTTCTAGCACGGTCTCTTAACTGTTATATTCAGCTTAATTATCTGATTTTATAACATGCTTTAACTATGTGCATTTTTACCTTTTAACCGCTTTTGATTATTATTATTTTATAAGAATTGCAACGTCGTGAAAACACATCTCAAACCACGTCACATCAATGTACCCGTGGTTATTGACATATTTCTATTTCGTTGAGATTCGGATTTGGGTCACATAAATGTGCAACCGAATTTAAGAAAGTAAATTATTAAAAGCGCGCCTAAAGTGACTAGCGCGTTATTATCCTTAGGGAAGGCCGAGAAATTCACTAACCTGCCCATCCCAAAGTCTAAATATTTTTAATATATACATCTATGAGGGCCTCGCAATTTATATGTTTTGTTGGGAGAGGCTCGTCTCATTTTTTATTTAAGGATACCCTAAAGCGACTATGGTTTTCTATTTATTTGTCTCTAAAATGAAGAAAAGTCCTAATTAATTACACGACTTAAGGTCAAAAAAAAAATGAAACTGTGCCAAATTATTTGAAAAGGACTTGGGTCCAAAGCGAAACCCGACCACTAGTTTTAAAAGGCTGATTAAAGAACTTTGCCAATTTAAGTAAAAACACGTTAAACTTATTTGAAACAAACGCACATGTCCCCAATAGCTTCGGATTCGATAATTAGGCAACCTAAATGAGAGCTTGAACTTCGACTTAGCAAATTGATACAATATCTCACCAGGTTTAATTCTAAGTTCTAAAGCTCACATTGGTCTATTGGTGAATTACTAAGTATCCCTAAAGGTGATAATTAATCCTGAAAAGCGGATCGAATTCCCAATTGAGGCGGTTGGATTATAGGGCTTCATTTATCACTACACATAAAGCAGAATAAATTGAAAATATTCTTATAACCTTGAAAATAAAACGAATGCTTAAACATTGACATTACAAGATAACATTATTTGCTAACATCTAGGATCCAACATTATTTACTAGCCTAATTTAATGCAATTCAAACTGATGTATTTACTCAAATGAACTCGCAATTTTAGAAAAACATGCTGATTTCTATTTGAGTTGTTTGAACCTGTTCTGTAACATAGGAACTATTCGAAACTATTCGATAACTACTGGGAATGGATTAACTATACTATATTTCATACTAGTAGTCATAGACTAAGATTAATTACACTTGAGGGCTATGAAATTTACATGTTCATCTGAACAAATTCAACAGTTCAGTTCCAACAGTTTACTATATATTAATAAACAGTCTACTACAATTCAAACCATTACACTCGATTATGAAAAAAATATAGTAACTACTGAAACTTCCAGTGAAGCTGGACTTCCAATTCATTTCATTTCAGCTACATTCTACAGGATGTTGAGATTCAAAACATGTACCTGGATTGGAAAACAGGACAAGAAGAAGGAGAAGTCAATAGCAGGCAAGCAGCAGACAATACAACGGAAATGGGATTCAACACAGCTCAACAACCAGTTTAAAAATAGAATAACACTCGACCACAAACCAGAATGAGTTTATAAACCAACAGCAACACGAACAGTCCAGAAAAATCCAGTGAAGTCAAACCAGAAATACCAACAGCAATACCAAACAAACGGACTCGACAAAGAGATGCAATGAAAACAGTGTGTTTTTCTGATTTTCTGTTCTTTAAACACTCAAAGAAGAACAATTCTCGGGATCCTCACTCTTTTCTGATTTTCAGTAGTAAAAGAGAACCAAAACTCTCCTGCTTTTTAGCCTGTTTCTCTTTTTTAGCTCTTCCAGTGTATATCTTCTCTGTCTTTTCTCAATATATTTTTTTCAGAATCTTTCTCCCCCTTTCTATTTGTGATTTCCAGCCTTTTAATAGGCATTCAATTAGTTCCCTCCCCACTATATTTCAGCTTTTCATTTATTTACTACCTATTTCCTTAGTGCTCATTAATTATTTTCAGTTAGTGCACCATTTTAATCCCCTAAAATCCGCATTTAGTGCAATTTCCACTAAGGAATATTTCTACTTGGAATTGTTTCTAATCAGTCCTTTAGCAGCCCCCTTAAACACTTATTTATGTGATTTAATTCCCCAAAATACTAATGTGCATTAACCCTGAAAATACTATCTTAATCAGATATAACCAAATCCCTAACAACTGAAACAATTAAGGCTAAATTCTGAACTGAAACAAATGAACTGAATTCATATCCAAATCATATTAACACTACACAGAACTCGACAGAATCCTTTAAGCTGAATCACAATCACATTGATACTCAACAATAGATTGAACAACAATTTGCAATTTGGCCTTAATTTAAATCAATGGTATCACAGCAATCCGAACAACACCACATTGAGCCATAATTGGTATAGATACAAAGAATAAATCAATACAAAATCTAGCCAAGAACACATGAACGTTGTAAACACACTGAATCGAAAAATAAAACTGAACCAATATGCAAGGTCAAAGAGCTACGAATAGTAGGGGATCCAACATCACACGAGAATGAAACAAATCTTGGTAAACAAACAACAATTTACCAGAACTACAGAACTATAATCAAGGCAAATTAATCAACGAAACCACTTATACCACTATTTCAATTGACAGAAGAAATATGGACCAAGAAAAATCTGAAAGAGAAGAGAGAAAAATAAAATAAAAAATTATGAAATACACGGTACCTAAACAAATAAACATTAACAAAAATTGAAAAGAAAAATAAAGAAAATACCTCAACATTACAGGCTAAAATTCGCACAGTTTCCATTTGAAGCCTCAACTTGAACTTTTGAGGTCCAAACGGACCTTAATCAAGTGTTCTCGATTGAAAACACTTGACTAAGGTCGATTTCGACCTCAAATTTTTTTAGTCCTTCTAGAGTTCATACAGTCAAATTAAAATTCGACGAGTTCTGCCATGATTCAAACAAAACTGATATGGGATTAAGGACTAGGGTGGTCTGGTGGTCAGCTGGTGTTGATTTGGGATTGTTTAGGGTTGGCGCCGCCACCAGGGATTTTTGGGGCGGCGCTAGGGTTCTTATGTTAAAATGGATATTCGAGACACCTGGGCCTGATTCGATGGGAGCTGAGGTTTGCACGGTGATGGGGAGGTTGAGGTGAGGTGATGATGTAACTTTGGAGGTCGTTGGGTAGGCTTGGGTTTTTGACCGATCTTCGATTGAAGATTCGAAGGCGTTGGCTGGGATTCGAAGTTGGCTATTATGATGGTTGGAACGGGGAGGTTGAAGGGAGTTCAAGGTGTAAAAATGGGGGTCATTGGACTACCGGAACCGCCGTGAGGCGATTTTCGATGGGTGGTCGACGGTGGTTGAAGGCGGCGTAATTGGGTCCTCTCTGAGAGGTTAGAGACGGAGAAGGGGGGTTGGCTTGGGGGGGCTGGGTGTGTTTGGTAGTTATATACGAGCTGGGGGGATTTGATCCAGGCCGTTGGATCAATTAAGATCGACGGCTTGGATCAACCTACTTAACGAAATGGGGTCGTTTGGGTAGGCCTGAGACCGGATCGGTCTCCGATGGAATGGGTCGGGGCTGGGTAACGGGTTATGAGGGATAATCTTGACCGTTCGATCAGGTAATATAACGGCTCCGATTAATTGAACCTAAACGACATCGTTTGGGTGGTTCAGGGGCTAGACCGGGTATGGGAATGTGTTTGGGTTGGTTTGGGGTGGGTTTGGACGGGTAATTTGTTTGGGCTGGGGATTTTGGCCCAAATTTTCCTCTTCTATTTATGTCCCAAACTATTTTCCAAAATTAAAACATAAAATCCTACATCATATTGTAAAACCAAAATTAACTTAAAATGCTAAAAGATAGCTATCGCACAACATTAAAATAAAGAAAGTCACACAATTTGACATTAAATATTAAAATGCGAAGTACATTATTTTTATAATTTTTTATTTTTGCAAAGAACACTTAATTACCCCTAATTGTAAAATTAAATCCTAGAATGAAAATGTAACATATTTTTGTATTTTTATTAATTAAAACAAATAAACATGCACAGACAAACACAAATAATTACTAAAAATATCACGAAAAATTCACAAAAATGCGCACCATAGAACAGACAATTTTTGTTTTGATTTCTTTGGGAGTAGTTCGTATGGGGCAAAAATCACGTGCTCACAAGAGGTGATCAACAAACATCCAGGAGTATTAACTCCGTTGCAGATTCAACTGTTCACAGTGAAGTCAAATAGCAATTACAGGATTCAGTTGAGAAGGGTATAATGTCAACCTTAACTGAACAAGGCAAAACAGACGTGGATTCAAGGCCTGACACTATTCAAGAACCAGAGGAAAACGAGAACATTAAAACAACGATCGAAGAGTTAGAGGTTGTGGTTTTATTTATACACTGGCCTGAGAGGAAAGTGTATATTGGAGCAAATCTCAGCCCGGAGGTAAAACATAAGTTAATTGAATTTATAAAGGTTAACGCAGATTGTTTTGGTTGGTCCCATTCTGACATGACAGGTATACCGCCGGAGGTCATGACTCATAAATTGAATGAATACCCATCATATCCCCAAGTCAAGCAAAAGAAATGAAAGCAAGGAGCTTTTAAAAATCAGGTAATTCAAGAAGAAGTTTAGAAATTGCTCAAAAAAGGTTCAATTCGTGAGGTAAAGTATCCTAACTGGTTGGCTAACACTATTGTAGTTCCTAAGAAAAATGGCAAGTGACTTGTTTGTGTGGATTACACAGATCTTAATAAAGCCTATCTGAAAGACTCCTTTCCTTCACCGCACATAGATCAATTAATTGATGCTACTGCAGGACATGAACTATTAAGTTTTTTAGATTCATACTCAGGTTATAACCAAATCAAAATGGATCCAGAAGATGAGGAAAAAACGTCTTTTATAACGGACAGGGGGACTTATTGTTATAAATTAATATCTTTTGGTATTAAAAATACTTGTGCGACATATCAGAGGTTAGTTACTCAAATGTTTCAAGAGCATTTAGGTAAGACCATGGAAGTTTATATAGATGACATGTTAGTTAAGACTCAGCATTCAGAGAATCATATATCACATCTATCCGAAACATTTAGAATTTAGCCAAAATATAATATGAAATTGAACCCCAAAATATGTGCATTTGGTGTGGAATTAGGAATTTTTTTAGTTTTTCTTTTTTCTAACCGTGGTATTGAAGTAAAACCAGCCCAGATTAAAGCTATTGAAGAAATTCTTGATGTACTTACAAATAAAAAAGATGTTCAAAGACTGACGGAGAGGATCGCAGCCTCGGGAAGATTCATTTCAAAGTCATCAGAAAAGTGTTTCAAGTTTTTCTCAGCCCTTAAGAAGCAAGACCACTTTGAATGGAATGAGGAATGTCAACAAGCATTTAGAAACTTGAAGACATATTTGGCAAATCCACCCCTGTTAGCAAAACCAAAGGCTGGTGAAAGGCTTTTCATCTACCTTGCTATTTCAGAAGTTGCTGTAAGTGCTGTTTTGGTTCGGGAAGAACAAGGTAAGCAATCTCCTATTTATTATGTTAGTAAATCTTTGTTAGATGCAGAGACACGGTATCCACAATTAGAAAAATTAGCATTCGCTTTAATCATGGCATCTAGAAAATTGAGGTCATATTTCCAGTGTCACCCTATTGTTGCAGTAAATGCATATCCCTTACATAATATACTACATAAACATGAATTATCAGGAAGGCTAGCTAAATGGGCTACAGAATTAAGTGAGTATGAAATCATGTATCTACCTAGAACATCAATAAAATCCCAAGTACTGGCAGATTTCGTTGCTGATTTTAGCCAAGGGATGCAATTAGAAGCTGAAAAAGAAGTTCAGGTACTTAATGGAGAAAATCCAGGAATATGGACTTTATTCACTGATGGATCGTCTAACATTAAAGGTGCAGGGTTAGAAATTATTTTAGTACCACCTACGAGTGAAACTATTAGGTAGGCTATTAAATGTCACTCCGTAACTAATAATGAAGTGGAGTAAGAAGCCGTGATTGCAGGTCTAGAATTGGCGTGAGAACTTGGGATAAGTCAAGTGGTGATCAAAAGTGATTCTCAGCTTGTGGTTAATCAAATGTTGGGGACTTACACAGCTAGGGAAGCAAGCATGGAACAATACTTGGAAAAGGTAAGGGAACTGATAAAACAGTTCTAGACCTGGAAGGTCATTCAGATACCAAGGGATGATAATGTTGAAGCTGACGCCTTAGCAAACCTTGCATCCGCAACTGATATAAAAATGATGCCAAGGCCTCGATTATACATTTTTTTCACTAAGTTCTCGAACCTGATAAGAACGAGGTAAATTTTAATAATTTAACTTGGGATTGGAGAAATGAAATCGTTGCTTTTTTACAGTATGGTACTGTGCCTGATGACAAGAAAAAAGCATATGCTCTTCGAAAAAAGGAAGCTCGTTACTGTTTAAAGCAAGGTAACCTTTATAGAAAAATGTTTGGTGGCCCTTTAGCAAGATGCCTCGGACCTTCTCAAACTGAGTATATACTAAGGGAAATACATGAAGGGCATTGTGGAAACCATGCAGGAGGAAGATCACTGGTAAGAACTTTGATCAGGGTAGGATTTTACTGGCCAAAAAGGGAAGAGGAAGCAGAAAGTTTCAAAACTAAATGTGATAAATGCCAGAGGTACGGTAGTAATATGCACCGACCTGCCGAATTATTACATCCGGTTATTGCACTATGGCCATTTATGAAATGGGGGATGGATATAGTGGAGCCATTGCCTCAAGCTAAAGAACAAGTAAAATTTTTACTCGTACTTACTGATTATTTTACTATATGGGTAGAGGCAGGAGTATTTAAATAGGTACGAGAAAAAGAAGTCAAGGATTTCATTTGGAGTAATATCATTTGTCGGTTCGGTGTACCAAAAGAAATTTTATGTGACAATGGTCCTCAATTTATCGTAGCACAGATCACGGAATATTTTCAAAGTTGGCAAATATAAAGGATAACATCAACACCATACCATCCAGTAGGGAATGGACAAGCGGAATCAACAAACAAAGTTATCATTAATAATTTAAAGAAGCGATTGGAGGAATCAAAGGGTAATTGGCCTGAAGTGTTACCAGGAGTTTTGTGGGCATATCGTACAACCATAAAAACAAGTACATGTGAGATACCTTTTTCTTTGGTTAACGGGGCTGAGGCACTAATCCCAGTTGAGATAGGAGAGCCAAGAATGACATTTTCACAAGCAATGCAAGAGTCCAATGATAAAGAGATGCGCGTCAATTTAGATCTGTTGGAAGGCAAAAGAAAGGGTTGTATTAATAAGAATGACTGCACAAAAGCAAATGATCGAATGATATTACAACAAGAAAGCACGTTTACGATAATTCAAAATTGGGGACTTCGTACTTAAAAAGGTTTCTCAATCTACAAAGGCAGCCAACGCGGGTAAACTAATTCCAACTTGGGAAGGACCCTATAGAATTCATGATACTGCAGGAAAAGGAGCATATGAGTTGGAGACAATGGACGGGAAAATACTTCCTTCGCATTGGAATGCAGTTCATTTGAAGAGATATTACTTCTAAGGGAAAACACTTGGTCAGGTATCACTATGTTAGATTTTATTTTTTGAATTATTAAAAATTTGACTAACGATTTTAGATTATAGGCAAAATGCTTATCTGTACTAAATGATGAGTCACGACCTGTAAGGCAAAAATGGAATACACTAAAATCCTTGGCCTAAGGTTACAAATAATCTGATAGAAACATACACGGGTAAAGCAGTCTTCCTCTATAATCATACCCCCATGTCCCGTACGCATTTCCTTTTCAGGAAAGGGATCAGGTGAAGGAAAAATTATCAAGTGCTCGAGGCTTCATACTTCAACACTCAAACACTTGGGGGACTGCATAATATATACAACCAAGTGTAAGTAAAAGGAAAACAAGATTGAGGAAAAATCAAGCCTAAGAAGAATTAAATACGGAGTGAGAGTTAAAAAGTCAAGGCATTCATCATATTGTTCTTTCCAATGAGAACAATGGAGTCACCTCTCAAACCCTTCCTAAGGTGATGGAGCTAAAGGGAATTCACTGTACTTCATAAATAGTTAGGGTAATGACTGTGTAATAAAACGGGTTATAAGGAAAAACCATGTATCTATTGTTCTCTTTTTGTAAATCTGTTACAAGAAAAATAGTTACGAGAAAGTTGTAGATGTAATTCAAATACATGTAAAAAAATGATTCACGACTTGTCAAAGTTCAGAAATAGAAACTTGTTCAAGTTACTTCGGATAAACATGTGTGTTCCTATTTCTTGTATCATATGAAAAACACCATTATGAAGATGAGACGTCTTCTTCATCAAGTGCCAAAATATAAAAGGGCCCTCTTTTATAAAACTCATGTCATTTAACCATGAGGATAACAAAAGCATTTTCAGAAAATAAAAATGCAATTTATTCTTTAAGTCCTTAAAAATAAAAGACATGAATAGAACAAATGGATGTTTAAAGACGAACTTCTTAATATTTTAAAACTAAAGACCAAGTATAAAACTTGTTCATCGAAATTGTTCATACAAAAAGTGCCCCATAAACAAAGCTTGGGGACTTAAACTCTTAAACTTCGAGCCAGGAGTTTAATTACAAAAAAATTGTCACAAGAAACCAAAAACTTTGAACATGGATTTCCAGACTGGCACTTGCAAAAAGGAAAATTTCATATTACAAAAATTCTTTAATAAGGAAGAATTGAAGAAAGATCATCAACTGGTTCAACTACAATTGCATCATCAGCAGCTAATGATTGATCTTCAGTCACAGTAGTGTCAGCATCCATGGGCAAGATTTCAACATGACTAACAGCAATAGGTGTAGATGAACTTAAGGAAAGTGCAACACTCTTAGCAATATCAACAGACACGGGGACTTCAGATGCGGCAGATACGGGAACTTCAGCTACGGGAGTTTCAACCAAAGTAGTCTCACTTGAAGAAATATCAACCAAAGGAGTTTCAGTTATGAGAGGACCAGTCTCAGGAGATAAAAAATCTTATGGTTCTTGTGTTCGCTCAATGGCTTCATTCACCTTAGCCAATTCGGATTCAAGGCTAAAATTTTCTTGGCTCGCCTCTACCAAGGTGTCACGACGAGTCTTTAGAAAATTCCAACTCACTTCAGTATTGGTTGACTCCTCGAGAAGTTCATAATCTTTCTCCCAGGCAGTAACCTCATTCTTAAGATGATTGTAGTGAGGTGTGAGAATTTTCCAAGGCATGGATCGTGTCTGCAGAGGCTCGCAATTCTTCTTGTGCTCGAAAAAGTATAACGACCCAATCGGTCGTTTTTATAAATCATGCCCCGATCCCCCATCAACTGCTTTTCCTAAGTTCATTTCTGCTATTGTGATTTGCTGGGACGTTCGGTATTAGGATTTGGAGTGTTTTGGGACACTTAGTCCCTAAATGAGAGTTTAAGAGTTGAAAAATGGTCCGTATTTGGAACAACATAAAGACGACCTCGGAATGGAAATCTGATGGTTCCGTTAGCTCCGTTAGGTGATTTCGGGGCTGGGAGCGTGTTCAGAATGTATTTTGGAAGTCTGTAGCTCATTTAGGCTTGAAATGCCGAAGTTTGAATTTTTAAAGTTTTCGGTCCGATAGTGAGTTTTTTATTCGAGGGTCGGATTGGAATTTTGGAAGTTGCAATAGCTCCGTCATGTCATTTGGGATGTGTGTGCAAAATTTCAGGTCATTCGGACGAGGTTTGGATAGGTATTTAATCGAAAGTGTGTTTGGGTAGAATTTGAAGTTCATAGGTTTGAATCCTTGATTAATTCGTGTTTTCGGCGTTGTTTTGGGTGATTTAAGGATTGGTACAGGCTTGAATGATGTTATGGGGTATGTCTGTAGATTTGTTTGAGGTCCCGGGGACCTCGGGTGTGTTTCGGATGCTTAACGGGTCATTTCCTCCTATTTTGGACTGCTGTAACTGCTGCTTCTGATACTCTTCTACGCGATCGCGATGGTATGCCCGCGATCGCGATGCTTTGTCAAATTCTTCTTCGTGTTCGCATAAAGCCTACGCGATCACGATGGTATAAATTTCCTCACTACGCGATCGCATCCGAGATCACGCGTTCGCGTATAGCAATCTCAGGACCCTGGGTATTTCTTAATCGCGTTCGCACTCATTGTTACGCGATCCCGATGCACTGTCTCCTTCCTCTCCGCGTTCGCGTTCTTCCCATCGCATTCGCGATGCACATTTTCTGGGCCTTCTCAAATTACTCTACGCGATCGCGATCCTTGTTACGCGATCGCAATGAAGAAAATGTTTGGGCAGACAGATTTAATCCCAATTTCGAGGGTTTCTTCATTTTATCACATTTTGGCATCTAGAGCTCGGTTCTTGGCGATTTTTTGAGGTATTTTCACCTGGGTAACTTGGGTAACTATTTCTCACTCAACTTAGATTAATTTCCATGAATTTCCTCTTAATTTCATCCTTTAATTTCAGTTTTTGAATGAAAAATGGGTAGAACTTCATAGACCGAATTGTTGGATTTTGAAGGAGTGTTTGAACTCCGATTTGAGATATTTTTATATGGTTAGACTCGTGAGAGTACGAGGGTTCTGAAAATGTAAAAATTATCCGATTCCGAGATAGTTGGCCCGAGGGGCATTTTGGTTATTTTACCTAATTTCGCGCTTTAGCTTTGAATTTAATTGCAGAATCAGTTGCTTGAGATATTATTTACAATGTGTGATTTAATTGAATAGATTTGGGCCATTTGGAGTAGAGTAATCATGGCAAGAACGTGGTTGCTAGTTGATTTTGCCGGTTTTGAGGTAAGTATCTTGCCTAATCTTGTGTGGGGGACTTCCCCTTAGGATTGGAGTCTTCCCTGTTGATTGTAGTCCGTTATCCTTTTGAGACAATTACCCTTATCTAGCCATGTTATCCTTTCTAATTCCTTGTCTTAAAATTTGAAATTTTTATTCCTATCT